>JAATLQ010038590.1:115394-140403 GCA_013421005.1 Heliconius erato x Heliconius himera | reverse complement strand
CTAATGCAGTGCGTCGCATCTCATCCTGAAACAAGATCAGCTTTCCTCCAAGCACACGTACCATTGTTCCTCTACCCCTTTCTTCATACTGTCTCGAAAACACGTCCATTCGAATATCTGAGGTTAACTAGTTTAGGTGTGATTGGAGCCCTTGTGAAAACTGATGAGCAGGAGGTGATCACTTTCCTTTTGACTACAGAAATAATACCATTGTGTTTACGTATTATGGAAAATGGTTCAGAATTATCAAAGACCGTAGCTACATTTATATTACAGAAAATTTTGTTAGATGATAGTGGTTTGAGTTACATATGCCAGACTTATGATAGATTTTCTCATGTAGCAATGATTTTAGGAAAGATGGTACTATCTCTAGCTAAGGACCCATCAGCAAGGTTGTTAAAACATGTTGTTCGTTGCTACCTCCGTCTCTCTGATAATCCTAGGGCACGAGAGGCATTAAGGCAGTGTCTTCCAGACCAATTGAGAGATACCACATTTGTTGCTTGTCTCCAGGAGGATAATTCAACTAAACATTGGTTGACA
Organism: Heliconius erato x Heliconius himera; assembly: GCA_013421005.1. NCBI lineage: Eukaryota > Metazoa > Arthropoda > Insecta > Lepidoptera > Nymphalidae > Heliconius > Heliconius erato x Heliconius himera. The sequence goes on along the minus strand of JAATLQ010038590.1, from coordinate 139,857 downwards.
CAGTTGATAAAGAACTTGGATGCCCAGCCGCCCCCAGCAAGCCCAGCCCAACAGAATATGTGAGATTCAAGTATATATCGCTTTTCTCACTACAATGCTTACAAAAGATAATATTAACCTGACAATCTTCAATTAAGGTTGTAAGATTAATAATATATGATAAAAACCTAAGGTGTAACCTCACCTGGATTAAATGCATTGTAGTGGGATGAAAGCAATTTATATATTGAGAACAATCTTGTCGACTGTATCTTTGCTACTCATAAGTTTTGACTGTCATATAAAAATATAGAGGTAGGTATAACATGTGCCTGAGAGTGCAAATCAATATTGTCAAATAGCTATAATTAATGAACTAGAATGAATTGAATCTACATATAGAAATATAGATTTGCACTTATTTGCTAGCATATTTTATTAATTGACATTGAAAATATTGTATAATTATTTTTAACAAGATTTTTCTTTATAAAACAAATCAATTAGCAGCATGTTGCAAAAAAATTGTATTATTTTTAGGTACAAAACAAAATGAGAGCTAATTTTGTATGGTGATGTAGTAGACTGGACTAAGCATTAAAAATATTAAAGTTTTCAAAAATTTTAACTTTTGTCTTTAATTTTTGTTTCTTTAATATGAAACTAATTTTTACTATAGTGCAGGCCATTTCTCAAAGAAAATTATAACAAAATAAAAATTTAGAAATCTGGACCTCTTATGCGATAGGTTGAAATAGCCCACTGCTTTTGCAGATGCTGTCCTGCAGATTGAAAATCTGATCTGTTGTAGTATTCAATGTGCTTATTATCCATTTTCCTTAAATCATCTTCTTTAAATCCTTTATATCCTTTACCACTAATATCTGACTTTTGTAATATTTTAGTACTCTCTTGAACTTTGATTGTGACACTCGATTTTGATTTAGAGTTGCTTCCTCGACTCCTGAGAATACTATTAAAGTTATCAAAGAATTGTGTCCCACAGCTTACTGTCTCTATGCAGTGAGTGCATGATTTATCCAATAGGGAAGCACTTTTTTTATATATAGTTTGAATTTGTTTAGATCTATGTTTTGAACTTTGCTGTATATTATTACATTTACAAATGACAAAGTTGTCCCTTTTCCTCACTACTGTTACACAGTTATTATCACAGCGTAAAGGCCCAGAGATCTCGGTGTTGATAGCTGAGTTATTAAAGTACTTTTTTAACACTATTTTTGTAGTGTTCAATCTATTTGATGTATTGCTGTTATGTGACAAATTTTTATTTACAACTTTCTTTTTCTGTGAATACAATGATGGTATCACTCTATCATTTTGTGATATATTATGTAAATCAATTTTATTATTTACTTCAGATGAACTCAAAATGGGATCAACAATATCATTGCAAAGTTTTTTAGCTATAGTGGACATTTTATTTTTGTTTTTTTTGTTATTTTATTACATTATTTGTGGAAATATGAATATAAATTTTGGTTTTTCATTTATCACCTCATGTTGTCAAATGTAATAATGGTTTGTGTAACATTTTCTTTTCTTTTTTTTTATTTAAAGCAATATATATTTGTTTTATGTCAACTTCTGTACATTCTAAGTCATTACAGTGTCAAATAACATTTTTCTAAACACTCTCCTTACTTTTATATAAAGATTTCATGCTTGCAGCTTTCCTCTTTATATGCAACCTTTTTCTGTTAATTTTTCAAATCAACTCAAATTATCATAATTACTTAATAGTTATTTCCTGGAGAATTGTTAGATGTAAAATTATATTTAGTAAACATTTTTTAAAACAAAATAATTTATAAATATACTCAATACTTACACAATATTTATTTCATAATTAATTCATACTGTTATCATATTAGATTGTTTTTAAGTCAACTACAGCTTGTTTTTCAGAATTATTTGTGATTTAAAAATATACCTTTTTGTTGATTTTTATATTAAAAGATCATTGAACTATATATTATTAATGGGTCTTTTCGGTCTCAGAATACAGCAAAAACAAGTTTCTCATTTATTTAAAAAGTCAAATGTAAAATATTCTGAAAATTATACTTTGTAAATAATAACAATAGTAATATAATTAGTAAAGTGATGAACGACTTAATGCCAACTTTTTAGTCTCATAATTGGCGTTTATATAAAATATTATATTAATAATTCTAGGTTCTAGATTAAGATATATCTCTTAACTTGTTTAATAGTTTTAAGCGTTAATAATATTGTCAATTAATAAAAAATACTTGAAATACAAATACATTGTATAAAACTGTAGTATAATTTTAAGTTAATATGAAATAATCAAACAAATTTAGAGATTTTGTAAGTAAGTAGTAGGTATTCATGATAAATAATTTATAATAAAATAAAGAATAATTATTAAGCTTAATTTTCATAGGCAAAAAAAATAACTAAAATATTTATTACTAAATTTTCCAGTAAATAGACTGAGAATATAATTTAGTTAATAAATCTGTAAATTAATTTATATTGTTAGTTTATAGACATTCGTATATTTGATAAATAATTAAGCTCAAAACTATAATCTTAAGATATTAGTACCGAAGATTAAGAATTACTGTAACTATCTCTTTAAAACTGCCTTAACATTTTTTAGTTGTATATCTTTTGCGACAAAAATAAAAAAGTGCTTTGTAATAAACGCTATTTACCATATTATTTTTTATTTTTTTCATACAATAGTTTATGCTGCATTTTTATTAAATACTAGCGCTCGCTCGCGTTTTCGCCCACTTGGCTTATACAATTAAATATTTATGTTCGCATCTGAATTACTTTCGTGATTTAATAACATTATCATTTTATAAATATTAATAAACGCGCAATCCGTTCTACACTAATTCAAATAAAACATCGCAGGATAAAACCGAAACAGTGCTCAGTGCTAAAATCAATCAGTTGCAGAATCAAATATAAAAATTTTAGTCATTAACCATGTGTCATCTCACAACTCTATCATAACACAACCCTATTTGCTTCATCAGAAACCGAAATGCATGATCTTCTTGAGTGGCTACAGAAAACAAGATTAGATTAGATTTTGGTCTCTTCGTTAATTAGAGCAAATCCTAAGTCGTGATACTCGACCGCCTTGCATCACTTTAGCAAACCAATATGCTTTACATCTACGAGATACTGAATTAATTCTAATAACTTGGCTTAGTCATCAACAACGATGGTACAAGGTCTCAAAAAGTCTCAGTCTCAGAGTTGTGGACTCAAAAAGGGGTAAAATGGGCAGCTTTCTGTACCAATGCATCCATACTGTATCTCGAACGTTACCAGCGACATCCAGCACTTGCCTGCAGAGCATCCTCACATATTTTAGACATATAGCGCGCAGAAAACAATACTACACCTAGTAAAACTCACGGTGATAGGCAAAATTGAAGGCAAGAGACCGAGGAGAAGCAGCCAAAAAGGATGGTCTGACAAAGTATCCTAGCTCCTAGAGATACCAATCATGCAATCCATCTGGCCAGTAACCGCGACAAATAGAAAGAAAGAATTCACAGTACTGAGGGACCGACTAAAAAGAGAGAGAGAGAGAGAGTCGTTACTGAGATTAGCGTATTTAAACACACAGAAAACGGACAAAAATTAAAAAAAATAATTGCTTTGCATATTATCGAGGGATATATTACATACAGCATCAGTTACAGTTTTATTATATGTATAGACTAGCTAACAAGTTCGCGGCGTCGTTCCCTTCAACAACACCATAATTTACTGGTCTGAATTGTTTTTATGTTCTAATAGCATTATCATTTTAAAGGCTAAAAAGTCATTGAAAACTAAAATTTCGTCTCATTAAATAAAACATTTTATAGCAATTTTGACGAACTACAATAACAAATATATACATTTCTTTTATTTATTAATCGATTTATATCAGGGATTCCCAACTTTTTCTTGACCAAGGACCACTTTTATATCATTCTTGGTAGCAGGGACCAATATGCTTGTAGGTTCCATTTATTTAATACTACTACACGATATAACTTCAAAACTTATGTTATTATATTTACAGTGTTTAAGTGTTATTTCAAGCTAAGGATTAGAACCGTGCACGAAATTAGCGCCACCTTGCAAACGCAACTATAGGGCTTTATATAGCAACAGTGAGTGACATTTGTTTATTTTCTATAAAATAAGTTAAATAGAAAATATATAGAAAGTATTATAAAAACTGAGTTTTAGAGAGTAAAACATAAAATAAGTTTCTTGCCCTAAACTATGCTAAATGGAAATAAACATTAAACATCGGTGACCTTAATACTCTATAAAAAGAAGCTGGATCTATAGAAAAAAGAAACTGTACGTTTGTCGTCACAGTTAATTTTGTTAATAAAAATTCAAAATTACTGATGGAAACGCTAGCAATATCTAGTACTACATAATCGTTTTTTATTGATGAAATACCAACAAATTCACTATCAATTTAGGGAATATTGCGGGAGCATAATTTTCTTCTGCATCTAATTTATTTATTACAAATTTTGTCGTTGGGTTTTGGCGATGGCGATTCGTCTACACTAAACCATTTTTTTAGCTTCACCTACTGTTAAGACGCTCCGTTGTTTCCTCACTTTCTGCCGAATTGAGTGACGTAACTCAACGTGGGGTTTTTGAATTGGTCTCAGAGCGAAGAAATGAAAATAGTAATAAACAATAATTCAATCCCCGAGTGATAATCGAACCCACAACAGTCACACCCTTGTGTCCTACCGCTACAACAGCCTTTTACTAAAACAATAATGAATTAATCTTAAGAAATAAGTACACCACGAATAAAATTGTATACTTAATTAGTAATTGTAATTTCAGGCGATTTCTAATATCGGATATTAAATACTTGGTCTAATTTTCAGGCCGCTTTAGGAGAAATATAAAATTTACTCTGACTATTTCTGCTGTTACTTTTACAGCTTACATTACAACAATAATAATGTCCTATTTTGAACATAAAACTGACAAATTTCAGTCTAGGCCCTTATTTTTGCCACATTTGTGTGTGTGTATTAAAATAAATTCATCATAGAATAAGTAAAAAATAATAAAAGAATCCAAATGATAATAAAATATATATATATATATATATATATATATATATATATATATATATATATATATATATATATATATATATATATATATATATATATATATATATATATATATATATTTTTTGAAAAAAACAAATAGCACGTAGACTTTTGGCAACAATATGCGTTTACTCCTAAAATAAAGGTAGATTTCAGTATACATAAAACAAACAATAATATTATTTTTGTATTCCTTATAAAAAAAGTCTTGTTAGTTATGAATTAAAATGAGCAAAGCAGTTTTGATTTTTGTTATGACACAAAGCAACCGTTTATTTGATGCACTCTGTCCGTGAAATCCTCACCTTCTGGATGTTTGCATCTATGTTTAGTGCTGCTTCTTTTTCATGATGACCTATAACTATCAGTCCGATTATTCCTTGGCGGGACAGGTTTAGTGGATCTTTAGTATTTTTTTGATTCTGTCTTATTCTGTACTAATGTTTGAAAGTCTTCCTCTTTAGCATAAATTCCTAGCAGCAGTCTCTAAGCAAGTTTGGATCAAGTCTTCTAAATGAGGATTGGGTTATTTTATTATACAGTACTAAAGAATTGATCACTGCGTAGCCAATGATGTAAAATAAAAAAAAAATAATGAAATATTCCACATACGACGTTTGGTTCTAATTTTACACCTTTCCGAAAATTTTTCCATGAAATCAACTCTTCTGATGTTGACATCATAACAATTTATGATTTTTGCGGACAGGCTCTGATTATGTATTCTTTTTATTTCTCGTTATACTTATTTACAGTTGCTGCTGATTTGGAGTCTACAGTCTTATTAACTTTTCAATATGACAATAAGAAACAATCAGCAATTAGTAATCAGCGTCATACATGTTTTGCTTACTATAGAATCTCTCATAAAATCTATTACACCCGGCTATTTGTAATTCTTTCCTAGGCGATTTAATTCGAAATATAACAACATATATCAATAGTTTACTTGATAACGAATTGTAAGTGCTTTTTTTCTGATTAGAAAATTCACTATCTTTTTAGAAACTTTATAATTGAAACAATGACTCCTAGTAACTTCTTCTTTTAAAACCGGTGTGAAGTAGTGGCTTTATGCCACTGCGTTTCACATCAGGTAATGCCGGGCTCCGGCGCCCAAACCACCTTAGAGGCCGGCAACGCACCTGTAGCTCCTCTGGTGTTGCACGGGATCGTGGGCGGCGGTAGTCACTTACCATCAGGTGACCCGCACGCCCGTTTGCCTTGTCCTTTTCCATAAAAAAAAAATAGTAACACACCGAACTTTATCATTCATCTTATACAAATTTGAAAATTCGTGTAAATATGTTTGCCATATGTTATGTAAACTTTTTAATATAAAATAATAATCTATTATTTACAAGTCCTTTTATATATATAGATTATTATTATCACGTTCTCGTAGAAATGGGCACTCAAGTTTTCATATAAATATGCGTTTAAATGAATGTAGACAATTGGTAACATTATGCATGCCGTACCTTTGCACGTTCCCAATAAGTAGATAAATATATTTAGACGACGTATAAAAAATATAAATATTTCTTGGACTCCAGCTTTAAGTTTGTGTAAATGTTGGTTTTTCCAATTTTTTATATAATAAATTATAATCATCTACTGTAGTCATCAGAATATTCTGGGGTGGACATGGACCACCTGGGCCCCCTATTTCTACGTCCATACTTTAAGCTAACCTTGACACCAGTATCGTAAAGATACTACACAAATACTTATTAAGAAAACGTTTAGAAAATGGAACGTAGCGGGATCCTACCCATGTTTTACAGACGATGTTGGGCTTCCAATTCATTCTTTTATGCAAATTTTATGACAAAGTATGCTTGGTAAGTTTTTATCTAAAATTAGGTCTTAGATCTGTTTTCTACATAAATAAACAAATTTGCCACATATGTAACAAAAAGTGTTGGGGATGTAGCGCATATAGCAGCATCTAATATAAACATTTTCAAAAAACCATTAACAAAATAAATGCTACTAATTTTATTCTTCCGCAGATTAACTGTTTTAGTTTGTCTTTAACTATACTGTAAATTGAAAAGTTTTGGTTTTAACCGAAACTCGGCTAAAACTGAGACCACAACCAAAGATTGGTTTCGGTTTCGGTTAAAAATCTTGTTTCGGTAGGACATTAAAAAATGTAATGTTAAGAAACAATTTTTTTTAAAAAAACCTGACTAAGAAAGTTTACTTAATTAAGATAAACAAATAAAATATATCATCTATATATTTAATGATAAAAATATATTTATTTTACGAATAAGAAGGGTTAAGAATAACAGTTAAAGGCTAACGAGTCGTGTCTCGCGTCACAAGTCAATTTACAAATTCTTTTCAAGTGTAAATAAATTTATTATTCAACCGTTAAACAAACTTTAAATCATTTTGATAGTTTTAAAATCGTACACAGTTATTTCTTGTTGCCGATAAAGGTCCTTCGTGTGTTTTCTATACAACATATTGACCTGGAAACGCTGCCGCAATTAAGCCATTCTACAATTGCATGGAAGGAAGGAAGGAAGGTTTGCCATCATGGGGGTGGCAATCCAGTGCTTTGAATCTTCTTCACGAGCATCCATCAAAGCTCGTACTTTTTCTTCAGGCGATCATCCCAGGTCAACAACAATACAGCCAATTTGTAAAAAAAACTGAATAGAAAAAAAATATTGTATGAAAACTAGCGCTATCTATTACTTGAGGGTAATTAATAAGGATTCAGAGTTGATATAATTAGACATTAGATATCGTTACAAAACACAATATTACGTTTTCTTATATTTTTATTTAAAATTAAATGTAGAAGAAAACAACCAACATAACAATAATTTAACTACGTTTCCAAATTGAAAAATAAATAAAAATATATTTTTATTTTTGTTGTAAGTTATTTAAAAGTTTTTGCAATTGCAACACTGAACTATGCAGAAATTTGTTATTGCTTGTTGATGTTAAAAGATTTAAAACTTTTTTTATTGCGTGTTGCGGTTGTCTCTGCTCTTTTATTGGTTAACTTATTATTTCAAACTCTTGTGTGTTATTAGGACTTTCATAGTGCTGCTTCTATCATTACTCTATTTCTGTTCTATTCTACCTGCCTGACTTACAAATAAAGAAATAAATAAAAAATATGCGACTCACAGAGAATGATTTGGATTTGTCATTTTTTTTAATTGCTTCATTTATTTTTAATTAATTTTATAATTTTTTATATTTCTTTCTTAAAATCATATCTTGAACGATTTGGTTTAATTTTTGCTTCTTTGGTGCTCACAGGAAAAAAATGTGTTGATTTTAATAATCATTGAAAAAGTCTGTTTTTTTTAAATAGCTCGATTTTACGATGTCAGCAGAGAAAACACGATTAATTAGACGATGATAGAGTCAGTTATACAAGTACGCTTACTTTATTGCGTAAATAAAACCATAGGCAAAAACTTATATGCTGTAATCAGGTGTCAAATATGATTGTCAAATGCCAAATGTCATGTAGAATATTGTTTTTAACAAATAGCAATTATGACAGACAATTTTTCAAATTATCATTATTAGACAACAAATATTTAAGCAAACACATGATGTAACTATAAATTATTATACATTGCACAACTCGCACTAAGGCCATAGACACCATGTGGGTCTTCGGATATGGATCCCTTGTTTGGAAAGTAGATTTTAAATATGAATTAAAAGTTATAGGTTATATACAAGGCTACCTCAGGAGATTTTATCAGCATAGCATTGATCACAGAGGAATACCGGAAAAGGTAAATTATTTAATAAATTAAAATATTATAAATTCCATTCATAAATAATATCTAGAATTGTGTATGTTATCGTAAAAATTTATCAATATTGTGTAAATATTTTCAGCCTGGCCGAGTGGTTACTTTAGTTCCTACCGATGATCCGAACAGTAAAGTTTGGGGTGTTGCTTATAAAATTAGAACAGAGGATATTGAACAAGTAACAAATCATTTAGATTTTAGAGAAAAGAATGGCTACTCAAAACAATTTGTTACATTCCATCCACAAGGTGGTAATCTTGAACCCTTTACCCTAACTTTATATGTAGCTACTAAGGATAATGAATCTTATGCAGGTAAATTTAAGCTACTTAAAGCATACTATATTAATGCCTTTAATTTGTGTGGAAAGTAGAGAAAAGAGACACAAGGTTCTCTCTGTTAAGCAGAAAATGTGTAATGTTAAAAAAAATATAATCTTACTACTGACACTGAAAGTATTATTGTTGTTAGCTTGCAAAGGACAATATATTTATTCATGCACTGAACATAAAAAATTAAGTAGGCTATACGGCCAATAAGCTAAATATAATGTAAAATATATTCAATTTTGTTTTCTCTCTGGTAACAAAATAAATGAAATGGCAGTAAGGCCCATATTTATAAATCACTCTCAAGTCTGACATTGATCTTGAAATGCTGTTGATGATTCCTAGACATGTATTTGTGATGAAAATGGCATCTCTAGATTGATCATATATCTAAGTTCTGCCACAATGCTTCAAAAATTGGGCTGAAGAGTGGGGAGTGAATATTTTAATACAAAGTTTTCAAGGTTTATTAATTTTTAAGCTGCATTTTAATAAAAAAAAAATATATTATTTTACACTACAACAAACCATTCAAATAAATTATATGTTGTTTAACATATCAAGTTTGTATAGTAATGTTATGGAGGTTTTATTGACCTATACAAATATATAATATATTAATAATTTTTATAATATGATATATTAATAAAAATTAAATATTGCACTAAAATGTTTAGTTATTACTGTCAAATGTTCTAATTTGCTTTATTAAAATTATTTAATACAAAATAATGTCAGTAAGCTTGTGATGTCAGTTTTCGAAAAATTGTTGTACTGACTCTAAATATATCAATGGAATTACCTGTGATTTTTATTTTTTATTACAAACTCAACTTGTATATTTAAGAACACTTTTATATATGTATACATTTTATAACGTAGTGTATGGCATTTGTATGTTGTTAATGTTGATTTTTTTTATTAAATCATTAAAATTAAATAAGTAGCTTTGATAACTTCATTTGAAAATTAATAAGATTTCATTGATACTAATAGGAAGGTAATATCCTCCTTATTTCTATGCTAATTTATTATTATATTATTCGGGAACTATAAAAAATCTATCAAAATAAATAAAAGAGATATATTTTCACTGTAATGTGTGTGAAGTGAATATCTTAATACAAAGTTTTCAAGGTTTATTAATTTTTAAGCTGCATTTTAATAAAAAATATATATAATTTTACACTACAACAAGCAGACTTATAGTTATTATTTACATATATTTTTAGTTTCATAACATACGTAATAGGATAGGAACCTAGTATAGACACTCATCACATCTCACACAGCACAATTCTTAAAACATTGCATGTTGGGTGGCAGAACTCAACAACAATCTATTATGAGAAAGCAAATGAAAAAAATTTCCCCCCTGAGCGGGAATTGAACCCTCCAACCATCACATCTACAGTTGTTGCGCCAAAGTGCCACGGCTTCAATAATAATTATCTAATCAAGAAAATTAAGTGATTGCAAATGACCTTCATAGATATAATGTTTTATACAAATTATTATTATACATTTCAGGCCCAGCCTCAATAGAAGATATTGCAAAGCAAGTAATCAGTTGCCAAGGTCCGAGCGGTACAAATAAGGAATATGTATATAATTTGGCAAAAGCAATGAGACATTTGTTGCCTGGCATTGAAGATGACCATCTATTCTCTCTTGAAGCTGCTTTAAAAAAAATTGACCCAGACATGAAAAAGAAATAGTTTAATTATTTAGTAACAAATATATTTTTGTTTGTTTTTGTGTAAAATTCATACTCTTTGGAATCAATGAAGCTATTCATTTTTCAGCCATTGAGATTTTATAGAATTTTATTTATTTTGATTATATAAATTGCATTTAATAGTTCTAGAATCACATTTAAATGATTTTTATTTATGAATATTTAAACACTGATATAATGTGACAACAAAATGTTTATTTACCGTTCAACTAAATTATATGTTGTTTAACATATCAAGTTTGTACAGTAATGTTATGGAGGTTTTATTGACCTATACAAAAATATAGCAATTTTTATAATATGACATATTAATAAAAATTAAATATTGGACTAAAATGTTTAGTTATTACTGTCAAATGTTCTAATTTGCTTTATTAAAATTATTTAATACAAAATAATGTCGGTAAGCTCATGAAGTCAGTTCTTGAAAAATTGTTGTATTGACTCTAAATATATCCAATGGAATTGCCTGTGATTTTTATTTTTTATTACAAGCTGAACTTGTATATTTAAGAACACTTTTATATACATATATGGTATGTGTATGATATTTGTGTGTTGTTAATGTTGATTTTTTTATTATTAAATCATTAAAATTGATATTTTTATCAATATTTTCATCAAATAGGAAGGTATTATTTGCCTTAATTCTATGCTAATTTATTATTATATTATTCGGGAACCATAAAAAATCAATCGAAATAAATAAAAGAGATATATTTTTACTGTAACATTCTAAGGCTAGTCAATGGATTTTACGTTGGTTGTCTTGTAAAATTTTATGATTTACTGTTGTGTTGAGCTCTGCCATTCAACATGTAAGGTTTAAACATGAAGGCCAGAGTAAGTAGGTCACTAGGTGCCACCTGTCTATCCTTTAATATTTAAGAGAAGTGTAAACATATTACAGTATGATCAACAAGTCATGGCCACTAATTTCGATTATTTCGTTTTGGAGTTCAGAAAATCTAACTTTAATCGCGGCCACAACTCGTTGAATGTACTGTAATTTATAAAAATAAAATAACCAGACAGAATAGGACAGAATAAAATGAAGAATATTACAAATTTTAGTAACATTTATTAATCAAAATAGAATTCCTTACAACAACTAGCAAATACTATTATTAAAACAGGAAAATATATGTTCGTTTTATTTTAAATTTACATCTTATTGATCAAAGAGGAACAAATATAAGGACATTTTTAAATTATTACATTTAACGTTTAAAAAGTACAAAGTATCGAAATTATAATCAATATACGATTTATGATTTCATTACATAGATAAGATTGATTATTATTTATTAAATATAATCGAAATGTCTCGAATGAAGGCGACCATATTCTTAAAATCGATTTTCAATATTTCCTCTTTAATGTTTTAAACTTCGAACATGGTAAAATATATACAAAAAATCCTTATATATTTATAGTTCTTTTACCACAAAAATACATCAAAATATGTTCATTTAATATAAAATTATCACATACAAAATATATGAATCATTCGTAAATAACACAAAAAACAGGAAACTGTTTAACATCTATGTTGTAATAAATAAAATTTATAGTATATGCATAACTAAGTATATTACAATTTTCATATTATTAGCGGTAACGGCCTTCTACTCAATTCAATATGGTAGGTTGATATATTAAATTATCATTTTTTAAAGCGATAAATATCAATCACAAGTGAAATATTTACAAATACGGTTAAGAAACAATTATTATTAATTAATTAATTATTAATTAATTTATTAATAATAATAATAATTAATTCTCTAAATGCAGACATGGATAAGGCAGGGTTTTGTCGAGTTAGTATCACATGGCACGTATTTTATCAATTTACGATAACCTTTTGCATTAAGATAAAATTAGAGGATTTGCCATCGTTAGCTTCAGTACAAATATTAAAAATATAATAATATAATGTTGTTACTGTATCAATTTACTTCAATTTTTATCAGGTGATAAGATACTGACGTCATTACATGTTCTATAGCCGGACCTACCTTTGAAACGCCCTAAGTTATTTTCCATTTTATATGCACTTATTGGAACCGTTCAAGTTTATAAGTAGTAAAATTAATTATGTTTACAGTATAAAATTTTCACAAAAGTAACATGTTGTTTTTTCACAATAGTACACAGACGGTTTGTAAGTCCACCTTGAACTGTCTTTGGCCTGAACAGCGTTACCCATTTTCATTGTTTTTCGCTCTTGACACCTTTATTTCTACCTAAAAGTTTATCTATGAAACTTCTCTTTCTCTTTACTTTTTTCCCTTCTGCTTTCTGGTTGTTCTCTTCCGCTTCTGCTGTTATTTGATCAATAAGCGCTGGGAAGGTGAGGTCTATAATTTTATCAACGTGTGGCTTTTTAACTGAATCTTTCCTTAGTGCTTGTTTAATAGAGGACAATTCCGGCACGTAGTCATTCTCTTCTAACTCGGAGAGAGAGATTTTGGAATCGTTAGTTTTATTAGGAGAATTGTTGCTGTCGGCATTTTTATTGCCGCTAATTTCTCCGTTATGTAATATTTCCGCATTTGTTTTAATTTCTTCTGCCGATTTCTCCTCTGACTCTTTATTTTCATCTCTTTTCACAAAAACATCGTCCGTTCCTTCATCTTTTTTATCATCGCTGTCCACGCTATCTGCAACACTCGATGTCGATTTTGGAACTGAACCGACTACCTTCGGCCTGGTTGGGGGTAATGTCCAATCTACCGGCTTGCGTTGTGGCGAATATCGTTTGACTAGTTGTTCATAAAGTTTCTGAGGATCTATTACAGGTGAACCAGGTTTTATATCATTTGGTAAGCTCTGATGCTTCGGCCTCTCTTGTTCCTTATCCTGTGTATCTTCATTGTCAACTTCATCACCTGGTGATCCTAAATCCACAACAACTCTTCGGGTCGGTGTTGGCGTCGAATACGGTTCGGCGAATGGAAATTTATGAATATTAAGATTTTCTACTTTGTACCTTATCGTCGAGACCGTGTTAGTAGTAGGTAGAGAGGCGCGAACCCCGCCTCGGTGCAGTGTGCCCTCGCCAGGTTCGTGTAAGTTTGATTTTAAGAAATCTCGTCTCATTTTCGACAATCGCCTGTTTCTTTCGGCCATACTGTATCTGTAGTCGACATCATCACTTTGGTTCAGTTCAGATGTAAAATTATCGGAGTACTTGCGTGGTCGGTAGTCGTATTGTCGATCTTCGCTTCTCGTCTCGCGCATGCTGGAGTACCCGGGGGTATTGCGCTTAAAATTAGACGTCGTTATACCGTGATTGGTGGTTATGATCGGCTCTACCTCCTTGTACGTCGGCGTGACGGAGGTAGGGGAAGGTAGGGGTAGGAACACCGTGTCGTGCTTTTCGAATACCTCGCGCCGCTGACTGAACTGGTCCCCGCCGATCATCTCCCTCGACTTCACACTCGTTGTAGGCGATTTGTGCGCCATTTCCGCTCGATAACAAACCACAACACTTTTATTATTGATACTATTTTCCTGCAAACACTGTGTTTCTATTTTAGTACGGCACACATAATGACTTCACCGGCAACATCGCGGCTATGGAGCAGTCGCCTATAGACACGTCCACACGTTAAATTGGAGAATAAAGGTGGTCCGCTCGTCCGTATAAGGCGGGCCGTTCGCGATATAATGATGAGTGATCAATAGAGTAAGTCCCGATAAGATACGACGCCCGCGTACCGCACCACTTGTCCTCTTTATCTTTTAGCATTCGAAACAGTTGTGTAAATAAAACCGAACTAACACAAATGATATTCGGTTCGTAATTAATAGCGGAGCGGGTGAAAGCAACCGGCGGCGGCGGCGGCCGATCGCCGAGCGTTCATTATATAATGAATATTGAAACGACTGTTCGTCCGTCCGTCCCGAACGCGGTGTTGGCCCGACTCTAGGGAGTCTCGCGGGCACCTTCGCGGTCTCAGCGTACGCTGAAACTACTGTGTTTCGTCGACTATGAACGCGAACTGGCAATATTTATATTTACTAAAGTATAAAGATATAGTAAAAGAAGTAAAGTTGGTAATTACGCAATAAATTATAGTAAGCGTATTGTAAATATAACTTTTAAATTAATATATATTTATATATACTATAATGGTTACGTTTCAAATGAAGCGGAAATAAGGATGTATGTATGTATGTATGTATGTAGGTACGTGAAAACGGGAAATGTAGAATTAGAATAATTAATTATCATTGTTTCAAAGCGAAAGTACGTAGACCTTCTCACATAAATTAAATTACGTTCTTACAATTGCGTTTTACGTACAAACAGCACTGGGAACTGTATGAATAGGTATATCACCGCGGCTTTAAAAAAAAAAATGTTATATTGCAAAAAGTATTTAAGCAACATTTGTGTTGGTTTATCTTAATTACCTCCTTCATGCTTTATCGTTGAACTCATTAAATTCGTCAGTTTTTGGAAAGCAATTACAAATAACGTATTGTTTTCAAGGCTGTCTAAGTAATGAGTTTCCTTCTAATATCGTTTGTTTATTGTATGTATATTGTATATTATTAATAGAAATGATTTAAATATATTCAAGTATAAACAACGTTTACACATTTTTAAGTCTCAACCTCAATTTCTTTTTTGCTTAATCTGCGGTTTCAAATATGGTATGAAATATTGTGTGGGTAAAATTAATGTAGGTTTTTTTTTGAAGCAATTGTGCAATTTTGTATATATATATTTGTGTTTATATGTTATATATTGAGGCCAGTCGTTGTTGTCGTCAGTTGGCGCAAGGGCACAAAGTGAGACTAAAATCGACTGGTTGTGGGTTCGATCCTCCATCAAGGAAATGAAATATTTATATACCTTTATATTTTAATTTCTTCGCTCTGGTGTCGAGGCAAAGCGCGGCGTCGAGTTCTGCCACTCAACATGCAATGCCTGCAGAACTTGGTGGAAAGTGGGGGACGGAGTGTCTTAACACTAGATCCCCTCTGCCTACCTTGCTGTGTGCGGGATACAACGTGAAGGGGAAAAAAAATCTTATATAAAATAAAACGGTCTAAGTAACGATCGTGAGATTCACAATAAAAATAAAATTTACTGTAAGGTGAGGCGTATAAGTGTCTCGTGTGGTCAAGAATGTAGAAATCTCTGCGTGCTTATTTCATAACTGACCGAGCTCGCTGCTAAAGGAGACAGCCGGGTTTAATATTTAGGTTTGTGTTTTACACTTCTACTTCACACCATATTGGTTATTCTGTTGCGAAACGCCATGGAGCACCCATAATTTGAACTTATAGATATATTTAACTGGCCTTATAGGCCAGTCGTGGCGTAAGCCACAACAAAATTTGACTGTAAACGCGACAGATTGTGAGTTCGATTCCCACTTGAAGAAATTAAATATTTAATAATTCCATTTTCTACGTCCTGGTGTCGGGGCAAAGCGCAGCGTTGAGTTCCGCCACTCAACACGCAATGCCTTCTGAGGTTTAGGTTAGGTTCCTACCTGCCCTGGTGTTTGCGGAATATAGCGTGACGCAAAAATAAAATATATCTATATTAATACCGGAAGTCAATTCAGAGATTGTTTACAAAACAACATTTACCCACATATATATATAACACATGAATCATCGCGTTCTCAACAACAAAACACACACTGTATTCCTTAAATCCGTATTTATAAACGGTGACCATTTTTTTTTGTCTTCTTACCCGGGATCCGGCGCTAATTTTATTTATACCTACTGCTGCGACTAAGTGAGTACGTGCGTTTCTCTATTTGTAGCAATTCTTGGTCGGTCAACGACTCCAGTACAGTTTCTTCCGAAGGCGGCCGATCCCTAAAATGATCGAGGCTATTTGGACAGTGATATCATTTCATTTGCATATAAGTTATAATTCTACTGAGGATTGTGGTGTGTATCCGTGGGTGGTGACTCAATGGTAAGGTGAATGGCGTTCGCGATAAAAATTTTCAAGAGAATTAATACGTTTTGATACTAAATATTCTGACACACAACTATGTATAATTAGCTATATAGGTTAATTTTATTACTACATAAATTAAATTGTTGTTTGTCTATATTTAAATTAGTTTTTTCTAAATCAGCTTCGCACTGTATCCCGCACGCAGTAGAGTAGGCAGAGGTAACCTAGTGTTAAGACACTCCGTTCCCCATTCTCCGCCGAATTTTAAGACACTAGTGTTGAGTGGCAGAGATCAACATCGGGAGTCTGCCTTGGTGTCAGAGCGAAGAAATGAAAATATTGAGAAATAATAATTCAGTTCCTCAAATGGGGATCGAACCGCCAACCGTAGCGTTGATTGAGACCCTTGTGCCCCTGAGTCACGACGGCCTCATTTCACTACTATACATACATATGCATAAGATTATTATTTGTCTACATAAATTAACTTTTTATTAACAAAGTGATTTATAACACATTCGCTATTTTAATAATTGATGCACTATAAATCATTTTATGCGACGTTATAGATGAATAAATATTTTATTAAACATATTTATACACTTTTTTCCAAAGTAAGCAATGCTTACAATATTTATAAAAAACGTAGAGTCGTCGCTTCAATCTTATATTGGTATAAACACATGTTCAGAAAACTAAAAAAATCTATCGGACAATAATAATAATAATAATATAATAATAAATATACTTTATTGCACATTTAAAAAAAAATAAAACAATTTACAAAATTAAAAAAATAATAATAATAAAAGTACAATGTGCGCTTAAAGAATTTTTCTATTTTTGAATAATTTGCTGAACAATAAATCGAGAAAATCGTCACTGTATTTTACGAGATATTCTGTATGTCTGTATGTGCGGAAATACATGTAGTAGACAGAGGGAACCTAGTCTTAAGACACTCCTTTCCCCACTTCCCACCGAATTCTGGAGATATTACATGTGAGAGGAGAAACTTAACGTCGAGCGAAGAAATGAAACTTATTACTGATTCAATGATTTGAAATTTATAAAAGATCAATGATCAAATATTTGTAATTTAAAAAAGATCAAAGATCAAATTTGTAATAAAGATCAGTTGTGGCGCTAGAGCACAAGTATGTATATGATGGTAAATGCAATATATTTGGCTTCGATTCCCATTCGAAGAAATGAATTATTTAATATTTTCATATCCTGGCAGTGATGTCGAAGCAAAGCGCGGCGTCGAGTTCCGCCTCTGAGCATGTGTCTGCAATATGTGGGTCGCTTCGTAGGTTGCTAACTATGACTGTTCAATTTCCTGTTATAATAATGTCTATTATAGTATGAACTTGATAAAGGTCACGTCTGAAATTAGAAAAAAATAACAACGTTAAAAAAAATCGGATAAACAAATATTTAAGAACAAACAAATATATTTTAAAGTTGGTAGAGTCAACAATAAATCGTTTTAGTACAATTATTATATGAAAATACGTAATGTTGTTATTTACTGGTATTTGGGATCATTAACGTAATCACTTTTAATTAGTATTTAAACGTTAAAATAAATTTTCAACACAAACGCGTTTCATTTCTAGCCATTTGTAAATGTTAGATCTAATATATACTGAGAATTTACTATAATATAAAAGTCGTCGTGGCACAGCGGCACAAAGTGTGAATGCAAAACCAACTGGTCGTGGGTTCGATCCCCACTCGAGGATTGAAATATTTACTTAAATTTATATTTCCATTCCTTCGCTCTGGTGTCGAGGAGTCGCAATGCCTCGAGAATTCGGCAGAAAATAGGGAACGGAGCGTCTTACACTAGGTTCCCTCTGCCTACCCTGCTGTGTGCGGGATACAGCGTGAAGCTGAAAAAAAAAGAAAGTCAAAATTCGGTGGAAAGTAGGGAACGGAGTGTCTTATCACTAGCAACACATATACTAGGGTAGCCAAGCGAGCGGCTATCCTATAATATATGTTGCATAGACTGAAACTAAAATAAATACTATAATATATTAGCTTTTTCTACGCGAAGTTGCGGTTAAACCTTAAAAAAATCTAGACGTAGGTATCAAGGTGTTCAAGTATGACTAACCGCACTTGGTTGATTGGTGCCCAGTCGTGCGTGAAGCTGGCGTCGACTGGAGCCGTGACGTCATCTGCCAAATTAATAAACATTTATTTACACCTAATATAAAGTCTTTGAAGACATTTAATAAGTTTTTGCATTTGTTTTACATAACACGGGAATATAAACCTTACCGTTATATATAGTGATTAAATAAGCATATTTAATATTTTTTTGTGTGTACAAACTTCAATTTATTAATAAACTAAGAAATTCATATAATGCATCAGTAAAATTATGCCGAAGAACCAAAATCCGACGATTTTGGAATCCATTCTAATGTTTGTACGAGATAAATTGACCCAAATATTGCGCGTCTCTAGAAGAGAAGTCTTTGCTGATCATTCAAAAATTGGAATATTGAGATAAATAAAAAATAAATATGAGCATTTATCATTAATATAAGATTTACATTACAAAAATAAAAAAAAAACTGAACTGTCAAGATGACATATCTAATAACTTATAACTTTTGTAAGATCATTTGTTACAAATGATACTAACAAAACTAATATTCTGTTAACAATATGTCAGGGCTAAATGAGAAATACGTAAATCTATATATATAAAAGGACTTGTGCTGACTGACTGAGGTAAGACGCACGTAGAGCCGTAACCGCTGATGGTAGAAACGTGAAATTTGGGCAGATGTTTATTTTCATATTCTGGACATCCACTAAGAAGGGAATTTGAATGAAAATTTTAACCCTAAAGGGATGAAATAGGGGTTGAAAGTTTGTATGAAAAAATTTTTAATCTGCACCGATTTTTATAAAATTTGAAATTCAGAACTCTTAAAAATATTTCATTGAACACGTGTTTCATGGTTTTTAAGAATTCACCCCCTAAGGGTTCAAATAAGGGGTTGAAAGTTTATATGGAAAAATCTTTAAATTGCCACCGATTTTTATAAAAATTTAAATTCAGACTGTTAAAAATATTTTATTGAACACGTGTTTCGTGGTTTTAGAATTCACTCCTAATAAGCGGGCGAAGCCGCGCGCGCCCTCTAGTATTTAATATAACTTTATAAAATTTTATATAAAATTTAAATATATTTTTAGTTGCACGCTGTATCCCGTATATAACAGGGTAGACATTTCAGTTCTCCGCAAAATTCTTGTGGCGTTACGTGTTGAGTGACGGAACTCAACGACGCGTTTAACACATAATATAATTTTTAAATCAGAGGCCACTCGTGGCGCAGTGGCGCTAGCGTGTGAATGTAAACGTGACAGGTTGTTGCCACAAGAATTTGGCGGAAACTGCAGAACGAAAGTATTTACCCTGTTATATGCGAGATACAGCGTGCTACATGCGGGATACAACGTGAAGCTCAGGAAAAAAATACTAATTTCACAAATATTTAAATGTCTATAGAGGCCTTTACTTCTCATCTTTCATGTTAATATTTCGTTAACCTATCGTAAGTTGTTTTGACGTGAAGTAAGCACATGACCGTATAATATACTCTGAAAGATTCAGTGAAAATGACAAACAGAAATTTTATTAGATGAATAAGAATGACATCTGTATTAAATTAAAAAAATCTATTTATCTTTGTTTCTAAGAAAAGAGTTTTTATAATTTTTTATATTAATTTATATATAATTTGTTGAAAATTATATATTTATATACAAAATTTAATTATAATTTGGTATTTATTAATTTTGGTAGTTACTTGGTATGTACGAATAAATTCTCTAAAAGTTATTTGTTGACTCATACAAACTTCAGCTTTCTCAGAAAGTAGAACTAAACAGACACGATACGGCCATCTAAACCGAATCGCTCACTATAACAACCCAGAAATGTGGGTCACCACCACGTTTTTAGATGTTTTTCATTCAACGCCGGCAACAAACATCGAATAATATGGGACATCCAATAATATCGCGATGTTTGACTCGATGCTACATTCTTCGGGATCAAAGGACAATGTATGTACATATCCACTCTTTATATAAGACTTACATTACAAAAATAAAAAAAAAAACTAAACTGTCAAAATGACATAACTAATAACTTATATCTTACAACAAATGATTCTAACAAAACTAATATTCTGTTAACAATATGTAAGGGCTAAATGAGAAATACGTAAATATTTAATATAACATATTTTAGCTACATGCTGTATCCCGTATATAGTTGTTCATTTCGGTTCTCCAGTTTCCGCAAAATTTTTGCAAATTGTGGCATTACGTGTTGAGTGGCGGAACTCAACGCCGCGCTTAACACACATCTAATATAATTTTTAAATCAGAGGCCACTCGTGGCGCAGTGGCACAAGCATGTGAATGTAAACGTGGCAGGTTGTTGGTTCGATCCCCTGTGGCATTGCGTCTTGAATTCATTTTGATGATTGAATAATATAGGACATCCAATAATATCGCGATGTTTGACTCGATGCTACATTCTTCGGGATCAAAGGACAATGTATGTACATATCCACTCTTTATAGCGCCGACGCGGATGCGATCAAACTTCCTAATTTCGGAATTTCCTTCTATAAAATAAATTCTTGTTTTAAGTTTACTAGTGATATATTGGTGATAAAATATATATAAAAAGCTTCAGGAAGCGATACGTCTGTCTGTGTATCCATGTACGTAGCGTGTCGGAGTCGTGACTCATTCTACTATTCGAGGCGGAATCGTAAAAATTTTCAAATTAATTGAAATCTACGATCGAAATGTTTTATGTACCGCTGCCTTGTACTATAATGTAAGCTATTTTTGTGTACGCCGGATTTTGTACGCTTAATACACGAACATCATATATTTTTTTTCTTTAGTAGTATTATACGTACATCATTGCTTATAAGTTGATAGGTTTTTTATATTTATTTTATTAAAAACAGTTTTTATGGAAGAATTAAGACAGGAGGACGTCGTGGCGCAGGAGCATAAGCTTGTGACTGTGACGAGGCGGTTGTGAGTTCGATTTCTACTCGTGGGAATTAATTGTTATTTATTAATATTTTCATTTCTTCACTCTGGTCCCAAGGCAAAAGCGGCAACGGCCGCCACCCAACATCCAATGTCTGGAAAATTCATCGGGAAGTGGTGAACGGAGTGTCTTAACACTACTACTACTAGTACTAGGCTCCCTTTAACTACCCTGCTATATGCGGGATACAGCGTGAAGCTGGAAAAAAAAAGAAAAATAACAAGATAGGTGTTTAATATATGCAAATGGAAATAAAATAATAAGAAAATTTTTTTTTTATACAAATCAAAGTAAAACTATTTTTAAAACTAGATCGACATAATTACTTTTATATTAGGCGAAGATACATATATCCAGGCCAGTCGTGACGCAGCGGCACGAAGTGTGACTGTAAAACCGACTGGTTGAGGGTTCGATCCCCGATTTGATTTGATTTAATTTAATTTACATACATACGTACTGACGTTAGTTTGTATTGAGTTGACTAACGGGCACTATGAAGTTATACTTTCCAAGTTGACGGTGTCGTGGCGCAGTATTGTATGCTCGTTGGTTGTGGGTTCGATGACAACTTGGTGAAATTAGCATATTTTTTTCTTGTCGCCAGCCTATTATTACAAAACACAGCGGTTATTTTTATCAAATGTATAAACAATATTTCCAAAAAAAATACGTATGTGGAGATTGGGGTGCTTTAACATATTTTTTTTTATTCGTTCTGTATGCTGAGATGTAGAAAGCTAAAACGTCAGCTTATATAGTAACATAGGAGTTTTTAATTTAGAAGTGAAAATTAATTTATAAATTGATAACACTTTCACATTTAAATGACGTACCTACATACATAGTTAATTTATTTCGGCATTTAAGTCGCTGATCTAAATAACTAAATTACTTTAAATCAAAATTAAAATAAAATCAGCTTCACACTGTATCCCGCATACAGCAGAGTAGGCAGAGGGAACCTAGTGTTAAGACACTCCGTTTCCCACTTTCCGCCGAGTTCTGGAGGCATTGCGTGTTAAGTAGAGGAACTCAACGCCGCGTTTTACCTCGTCCCCAGAGCGAAGAAATGGAAATTATAAATGTAAATAAATATTCCACATCCTCGAGTGGGGATCGCACCCACAACCAGTCGATTTTACAGTCACACTTTGTGCCCCTGCGCCACGACTGGCCTATACTACTTTAAAATTTACTTTCTGCCTGTCAAGCCTTCTCGGTTTCAATTTTTACTGCTCAAGCCAAACGCATCTTGTCCTACAGCAATCTGCTATCGTAAAAATATATACCTATTTAAAATTAGAATGATGATGCTAACAAAGATTTTTTTTGCTCCTTCTCCATTTTCTTCTTTCCTTACTTTGGCCGTATTTTATTAGAAAGACGCAACACAATGGAGTTTGGATAGAATTTACATGAATGTCTTCTCTAAGTAAAATGTCAATGTAATGTCTTAAAAAAAAACCTTTTTATTTAGACCTTACTGTTTCCTACTTTCCGTCGAATTCTCTAGACATTGAGTGTGGGTTGCGGAATTCAACGCCACGCATTGCCTCGTTACCAGAGAGAAAATGAAATTAAATGAAAAAAATCTTTCTGCCTAGTGATGATCGAACCCAGAACCGCAGTTTGCCGTTTGTATGGTGTACTTACCAAGATAGCCTCAACTGCGACATATTCATATTTAAAACAATATGAAAAATAATATTTATAATTTTGATATTTATAATAATACTAGCGGACCCGGACGCGGCTTCGCCCGCTTAAACTTTACGAATGCTTATAGATATATTTAGGAAATTGTTTGTGAAAATATGTAACTAATTTAAATAAAAAAAAATATAAGTAAACGTAACCATAGTAAAATATTAACAAAAAAAACTAAACAAAACCAGCTACATTATTAATAATTTTATCTCTTACTGTCTTTCTATTTCCCCGAGCTAATATCCAGAATAACTGAACTAATTTTTATTGGACTTTCAGTGATCGATTTTACTGATTTACCCGGGAAAAATCTTTTTGCGCGCGTACATAGATACTATATGAAATAACTAAAGTCCTTTCTACATTAAATATGATAAGTTTTACGAGCAATATCAAATAAAATCCCAGAAAACTAAAACCACAATTTATTAAGTGTATAACAACGGTATAGATAACATCCAACCAAGATGAAATAACCAACAATTCTCTCCTTAATACTTAAATAATATTACACCGATGCCGCGCAGGGCCGCAACTTACACCACACCAAGAAATTTATGAAAATCTAACTAATCTGCTCCTCGAATAAGCGAAGAACCAAAGAAAAGTATAAATTAATTATAAACAGCAAATAATTACATAAAAATTAACAGTAGTTCGAAAATGTATGAAAATTTACAAAACCGTCAAAGTC
>JAATLQ010038590.1:70132-115294 GCA_013421005.1 Heliconius erato x Heliconius himera | reverse complement strand
GTACTATGCCGGTCGTATGCTAGGTTATTTCGAATCAGTGACATCTCCTTAATTATTTATTAGAATGTTATACAGTGAACTATAATTTCAATCTAGATGAAATGCTAAAAGTGACTATTATATTCATTTTCATAAGGATTAATATCAAATTATAGAAAATACATACAACAAAAACCCGATAAATATAAAGTAAATTAATTAAAATGGTTACTTGTTGTTACAGTGTTACTTTGCTTAAGAGATAAATATGGTATGTGTATCGCGGACTTTTTTAAACATTATTTAAAGGACAATATTTTTATGTATCTCATAAGGTTGAGTCGGCGCACGCCATGTATGGGTTAAGCAAGCTCATTTTGGGTGACGTTTGCTTATAACAACAAATAAACTTAGCAAACCGTTGCTTAGCAACGGTCGGTTGTTATTAACATGGCGGAATAAATTGCCTGTCAAATTGAAAAATATTTTAATATATTAGTATATATCGACAATATTACAAATATGAGAATAAAAAGTAACTTATGTTCATCCGAAGACCCTCAAGTATCTCTGTATGAGTATTTTATTACAATTGAATTAGCGGTTTGGCCCTGATTGCGGCACAGACAGACAGACAGACAGACAGACAGAGTTACTTTCGAATTTATAATATAGGTATGGATTGTTAATATAT
Organism: Heliconius erato x Heliconius himera; assembly: GCA_013421005.1. Lineage (NCBI taxonomy): Eukaryota > Metazoa > Arthropoda > Insecta > Lepidoptera > Nymphalidae > Heliconius > Heliconius erato x Heliconius himera. The sequence continues at coordinate 114,621 of JAATLQ010038590.1, read as the reverse complement.
ATTTTTTTGTATTAATAAGCAAGCAAGCGTAATGTGGGACGTCCTCCAGCTAGATGGGATGACGATATTCGCAAAGTGGCTGGCATCTTCAGGATGCGAAGAGGTCAAGACAGAGTTCAGTGGAGAGCCATTGGAGAAGCCTATGTCCAGCAGTGGACTAGGACAGCCTGGTGATGATGATGATGATGATTAATAATAATAACATTTTGTTGGCCAAATACTAAGATATTTCATAACAAGAAACCTAAAACTAAACAGTGAGCTCTACATATAAATTATATTATTTAAACAAATAAATAAATGCAGTTGCGCTATAATTATATATAAATTGAATGTATTTAAGTCATTTACGACATTTCTGTTTATCATTGTAAAGAAATCTACAAAGTCTTGTGATATCGTTACATACGTTACCTACTTAGTGATAATTGCTGAGCTGAGATAAGAAACCGCGTACGGTTATGCAATTAGGGCGTCGATTATACATGACTTTTTGTTCCTTCCAGCGCTTGTGATTGTATTTTTTTAATATAATTATATGTTATATAAAAAACCTTCTTTTGTTTCTTCACGCTGTATCCCGCTTGTGTTGGGGTAGGCAGAGGGAGTGTTAATACACTCTGCTGCCCATTTTCCGGTGAATTCTGGAGGCATTGTGTGATTTGTGGCGGAATTCAACGCCGCGCTTTGCCTTGACACCAGAGCCCAGAAATTAATATATTAAATATTTTATTTTTTCGAGTAAGAATTGGACACGCAATAAATATTTCATTTCCTTAAACAATAGGTATGTGTGAATTTTAATCCTACTAAGGGTTTCTCCATTAGGGCTAATCAATTTTCGTATTTTTCCTCTATATTATGGTTTCTTATTTAAAAGGCATTAATATACATATATTATAAGAAAAAAATGTTATCGTAATCGATTTACGATGAACGCGATAAGCCAATCTTGATATAAATATGTATTAAATATGAGTATGTTGTTGTATGGTTACGTAAGTCTTAAACTTATTATAAAAATAACTTTTTTTTGAGGTCAGTCGTGGCGCAGGGGCTTAAACTGTAGCTGTAAACGCGACAGGTTGTGAGTTCGATTCCCACATGAAGAAATGAAATATTTAATATTTTTATTCCTTCGCTCTGGCGTCGAGACAAAATCGCGGCGTTGGGTTTCACCACTAAACATGCAATGCCTTTAAAATTCGGCGGATAATGATGAACGGAATGTCTTAACATTAGGTTCCCTCTGCATACGTAGCTGGGTGACGTTAAAAAAAAATAACTGTATGAAATATTTATGTTTCTTTGTTAAAATAAAAGGTTCAGAAGTCAATACTGGGAATATATTTTAATTGTAAAGGTTAATAGGTAAGTGCTGAATGCAACACGAAATGTGCTTAAAGTACCTACCTAAATACATATGTTTATAATTTCAAGTGACATATTTTTATTTTTTTTATTTATATTTTATATGTAATTTTTTGCTATCAAAATTAGTGAACAAAGTGACATCACCTAACGATCATTATCATTCTCATCATCATCATCATTATATCGTCGAAAGAAAATTAAAATAAACTACTTTTGGGTCCTTTCTATCTAAACAGACTGAAATAAAATATGGAATCTTATTGAAATTCTACACACATTCCACTGTTCATCCTATGGGATTTGAACCAGCGAACATCGGACAAAATTTCATATTTACATAGAAGTTTTTAAGTATACTCGTATAATAACTTTTACGATGCGACCTACCTGCATATATTCGTAAAACTGCAGATTTATGCAATAGATACAAGGTTGACGTCCTGAGACTTTAAGTTTATTCGCTTTAAGAATTATTAAATAGTAATAAATAACGCGCGGCTTCGTCCGCTTGAATTTATTGTTATACAATATTCAAATTATATAAAATCTTTTCATAAATTGTAGCCTACACGTTATTCTGTAATCTGTGTAATGAAGTAGAATGTAAGTGGGGAACGGAGTGTGTTATTACTAGGTTCCCTCTGCCTACCCGGCTATGTGCGGGATACAGCGTGAAGCTGACTTTTTATTATTCTTTACTATAATGAAAAGTTTCATCTTAATTCGCTCAGTAGTTTCTGCGTGAAAGTGGAACAAACGACCATCTTTACAAACTTTCACATTTACAATATTAGTAGGATTTATTTGTACGGAACATTTGATTACTTTTATAGTAACAATATTATGTTTCATTGTTTGATTTTTTGTATTAGATTTTTTTACCGCCATTCTATACTTGAATGGAGCTCTGTCTTCTAAGTGGGTCAAAGCGATAACCTTCTTAGCCATTCCGAATTAAGATTTCCGGTCATCAGTACGTACTTGGAAGATATCATTAATATCTTCATGTCTAAAAAACGATGAAATATAAATTACTTTTTAATATTTCTTATGATTACACTATAAAGAAGATATAGTCGTGCAATGGTAGTAATGGGTGTGGGTTCGATTCCTACTAGGGAAAAAAATATTTTAATTTCCCCGCCCTGATATGATAAGACGTATTTTTAGCATTTTTATTTTTAAAGTGTTATTCCACACTTAGGAAAAATACTTATTTAGAAAACGTATAAAAATTCCAGGAAGCGCAGGTTCGAGTACCGTTACGTTAAAATTTTTATACGTTTCCTAAATACGTATTTTTAGATTCGTTATCCAAAATATGATGTTTCAAAGAACGGAAAGTTAAAAACGGAATGTATTGAAATTGACTGTAATCTCCCTTTGCATAACCTGCTAATGCTACCCAAGATATATTTCGAAGCTATCATAAATAAAATCGAGTATTAAAAAAGTATTTTAACTCAGTTTAGAATAATATTGTATAAAAAATGAGTATTATCGCTTCAAATTTCACGCTATATCCCGCACACAGCAGGGTAAGCAGAGGCAACCTAGTGTTAAGATACTCCGTTCCCCACTTTCCGCTGAATTCTGGAGGCATTGCGTGTTGCCGCCTTTTGCTTCGACACTAAGGTGAAGAAATGGAAATATAAATTTCAATAAATATTTAATTTCCTCGATTGGATATCGAACCCACAACCAGACGGCTTACAGTTACACTTTGTGTTCCTGCGCCACGACTGGCCTCAATGAGTATTATATATTTATTTAATCTGTTAAATGATCTCGTATACTTCAAAATAATTTTTAAAAACGCAAATGAGTTCGTTCTATTTAGAACATACGTCCATACTAAATATTTTTTCGTATTGCAATAATAAAATATACAAAATAACTAAAAGATAAATTCAATTTATGTACATAGCAATTTAAGTGACGATAAACCGTCTTAAGTGGTCGTTAAATATAGACAGCGAGGTAAATGTTTGTTAAATTTACTTTGTTAATTTAATGATTTAAACTTCACGATTATGAAAGTTATGTATCAGTAATAAATTTAAGAAAAAATGTCATATATTAGTTTTTATATTATTTTTAGCTTCACGCTGTATCCCGCACACAGCAGGGTAGGCAGAGGGAACCTAGTGTTAAGACACTCCGTTCCCCATTTTCCGCCGAATTCTGGAAGCATTGTGAGTGTTGAACAACGAAATGGTCACGCGTTGTCTCGACACCAGGGCGAAGTAAATGAAAATATTTTATTTCCTCGAGTGGGAATCGAACCCAGAACCTGTCGCATTAACGGCCACGCTTGTGTCCCTGTGCCACCAATGCCCTTATATAAATATTTTGAGATTTTTTTTACAATGGATACTTGCTTCGTAGTCACTGTCAAAATCTGTTCAATCTTTTTTAAACTGTTCATATTGTATTTTAAAACTTTATAATAGGATAAGAGGCATATACGTGTGTTGGGTCAAATGTATTTTATTAAATGATATAAATAACTACAGAACCGAAGTATGTTTGTTTCCCTATTTTTTAGGTTTCCTTGAGACAACAATGCTTTTTAATTACCTATCGGAAGTCTTTAGATTTCGAATTAGTAAGAATAACAAAGTTACATCCCATAGATGTATAAGCAGCCCTATCAAAATACTCAACAGATTTAGTTACAGTTTTCATCAATAGACAAGTGATTAAGAGTGTGGTTTATTTATATGTATAATACATTCAGATTATAATAATTTAGTCCAAATGAACGAAATCCCTTTTCCCATCGGAACATTATTTTTTAAATAATCCTCAATAATTTATGTACCCCGCATATAGCAAGGTAGGCATACGGAACCTAATGGAAACACACTTAGATCCCCATATTTCTTCCAATTTTCAAGACGTAGCGTATTGAGTGGCGGAACTCAACACGGCGCTTGAGCCTTTTGAGCCAAAGCTAAGAAATGTAAATAACTCATTCTCTCGAGTGAGAATAATAAATATTCATATTGTAGCATTTTTTCAATTAACATACATACATACGCATTTTAACATCTAAATATAGATAATAAATAATCTATGAATAATAGATATGATACCCTCATTAAAAAAATCACCTAATTTAAGTACAACAGGAAATTCTCTTTACAATCAGTTCTCAGCAACAATCAGTACAGAGATCTCGTATCGTCGTATTTTTTCTGTTTTATCTACATTAATAGTAATAAAGAAATTAAGTAAATATAGATTGTAGGTGTTTTAAATTTCTTAATCTATATCTTTTGGACAATATATTCATAGTTCAAAAAATAAAATGAAAAAAAAGCAAGTGAAAGCTTAATAATTTATTTCTATATATCAGTGCATTTTAAAATAAATTACATATTTTAAGATTTAAGATCTACGACTATATTATATAATAACGAATAAAACTTAACAAATACATTTGCACTACAATATAGTAGCTACTATCTAGAAAATGGAATAAATATGTTTCCATTAATGACAATAATTATAATGATAGTAATGTCTAATGACAATTAATGATATTGTAAAATAATGATAGATCTTAAGATTTTGACATAATTTCCTTCATCGCCAATTCAATCTTCAACTGTATACACGCAACCCGTTCTTGGAATATTTGATTGACCAAATTTAGTCTTTTTTGTTCCAACATTGTGTTTTCCTTCATTAACTTTTGCCTCAACTCTTGCTCTTCTACAGTATAATTGTCCTTTTGCTCTTTATTTTGTAAATTACCTTCTTGTTTGCTTTTTAAGGCTACGTGACTCCTTAGTTTGACTATTTCAAATTGTTCAGAATTGATTTTGGCTTGAAGTAAGGATTTTAGTTGTAAATATTCAGCATTTTCTAATTGCAATCGTAATACTTTCAGTTCTTTTTCAGTTAATTTAGGTTTTTCTTGTTCTAAATTAGAAGAGACCTCGGTTTTATCTTCTTGCGGTTTAAATTCAAAGTTATCTTCGAATTCTACGGGAAATGAATCTGGTACTGGCATAGTGTTAGTATTAGTGTTAGGAGATTCTTTAGTTTCGAAGGCATCATTCTGTACAGTTTCTGCTTCTATTTGGATATTTTCGTTGGTTTGTGAGTCTTTTCTGACGGGTTCTGGTTTTTCTTCTTGTTTCTCATCTATGGAAGGTTGTTGTTGTATGGGAGCTGTATTGGGTTCAACAGATTTTTGTACTGCGCGAAGTTTTCTCTGAAAAAGTAAAATTTTACTTTACATATATATATTTTTTTATTTGCTGATGTATATTCGTAAAAATATTTATTCACAGTGGAGACCAGTTTATCCGGCCCTCAGTTATACAGATTCGGAATATCGGACCGGTCTGTGTAGTCATGTGACATTTGATTAAAATAAAAAAATATAAAAATTGAGGAACTACTTATATTATAAAATATTTTGTAATATTAGTAATATATTTCAAGTAATAATTCCTTTTCGTAATTGAAGAACAAACCCACAGCCATCGATTTAGGCTAACCCTCATCTACTACGCCACAGTGACAATATATAATGTATATAGCAATTTAAGTGACGATAGACCAGGCAATTGAAGTGATGAAGTTTGTGACAATTTGTGACAATTAACAAATGTATACCAAATTTAGTTGGTATATTAAATTTGAACCTAAAAGATTACAGAATGGATAAATAACTTTTTTATCAGCTTCACGCCACGTACCAAAAATAGCAGGGAGTCAGTAGGTACCTAATGTTAAGGAACTCCATTCCCCGTACGGAATATTCGGAGGCATTGCGTGTTGACACCGCGCTTTGCCTTGTTACCAGAGCGAATTCAATAAATAATAATTATATATAATTCATTGCTCCAAGTGTTAATAGAACCCATAACCGTCGTGTATACAGTCACACGCTAGTACCACTGCACCACAAGGGCCTCTTACTCCGCTGGACAATAACAATTTATAACTACCTTCAATTGTGTAACAATCCGTTGCGCCTCCCACAGCTGTTGGTCGCGGGCCGTAGTAATGAACCCGGCGTGCATCTCCGCGTGTATTTGGTTCAAAAGGGACTCTTGTTTCCTCAATTCCTCGCTGATTTCGTTCGCAGTTTCTGGAAAGTCCGCCGGAAGAGACTGAAGTGGTGGTACGTATCTAGAATTATTTAGAAAAGTTGTTAATTTTTTTATATTAGTTTTAGCTTAGGGTTTATTGGTGACATTCGTATGTGGAATGGCGGAATTTAACGCCACGCTTTCTTTACCACAGCGGAAAAATAAAAATATCTAATTATTATAACCATCGCGTTTATAGGCAGGCACGGTCCCACTGGAACACGAGGGCCTCTTCTATTTTCTACTACATATGCCTGTGACTAACTTTTTATTTATGAACTGATTGAAATGGAAGAAACACAAAATTACCAAAATATGAATTAATACTATAGTAAAAATTAAATTAAACCTTTTCTGAGATTAGCTTAAGCCTTTTCTGAGATTAGCACAAACATGCAGACAAAAAGCATTGTTTTAGGTTCTATTTCCTAGACAAATTTCCCCAATAATAGATATGTCTACCACATACAGAAAACGATCAGTAATATTTTTTTACACATATAGATTTATACTAAAAATATAGATTTAATAAATAAAAATACTCACTTAGTAAGACGAACATCAGGGAACAGTTTCTCTGCTTTGGTTATGAAGTAAGTGAGGAGATTCAGTGACATGTTGAGTGCGGGGCCCATCGCCGTTGCTATCGTTTGTATGTTCACGTGATTCACCTAAAATATATATATTTAATATATTTTTTTACGTTTGTTAAATCTTATTGCACACTTAAGAAAGAAATATATTTCTTTTACAACACGTCAAAATCTTAATAAATACCATTTAAAATTATAATGTACTTTGTGACATTTATAAGATCTTTTGCACATTTATTTAGAAAAGAAAAAGATTTTTTTTAAAGGGCAAAATAAATAGCATTCTTTCTTGCCAAACGATGATTCTAAATGATTAATTAGCTTTGGGTACCGGAATTTATAAATCTCTGCCCACAAAGAGAGATGCTAACAAAATAAATACGTGAATAAATTTATTTTCTATAATTTAGTTGGTTTATTTCCTTTTGGCAACGCGGGCGAAGCCGCATGTTACGTCTAGTAATAATATAATTACAGTACGATCGACGAGTCGTGGCCGTCTTGAAATTAGCAATAAACAGCGCAGACTTGATTTAGGGATTTTATTTTACTTTTGATGTAATGATGACGAGTAATGATTCCCGAGTGAAAAATGCGCAAAAATTTAGAAAACTCCAGAGCGGCCACAACTCGTTGACCGTACTCTATATACATTTTTAACCATTGTTCAAAATAAAACACAACAAACCTGTTCATTGGCAACAACATAATCGAAATGCCTCACAAGCCACGCCAGCAGCGTGTAGTTGCTGTGAGGGAGGCGTGCCAACAGCGCCGCCATGGCGGAGTCGCGCTGCGGGTCCGCCATCGCCGTCACGGCCTCTATTTGACCGTGCAGCTCTTGTGTTAATATCGATTCTGGTAGTTCACTGTGAAGATACGAAATGACATAATAAAGTATGGGGCAGTGTTTGATGCGACGGCTGTAAGTTCGATTCCGACTCGGGACAATTAATTATTTTCGAGTCTTGATAAATCTCGATCTGGTAACATGACAAAGCTCGTCGTTGAGTTCCGTCACTCAACACCGAATGTCTCGAAAATTGGGCGGTGCGTCTTACACGAAGTTTCTTAACACTATGTCCTTTCTCTCTATGTTGCTTTAAGCAGGATATGAAGCGGGAAGCAAAAAAAAAATATTATTTGAACATCTTAGCATTTCGTGTATTTATTTAGTGACAAAAAACTCAGGAGTAGTATCTGATCACTTGTAATCCAGATAAAATAGGTCTCAGAAGCTCCTTTAGAATGTGAATTAACTCCCGCTTTTACAGTCTCTATATAAGTTTTACAATTTTTTACTGTTTTACACTTTATTTCGCAAAGCTTAGTATGCACAGAGAAACTTTCAAGACCATCCAATCATTTCATACAATATTATGTGATTCTCTCGCGAGGCAATGGAAATGGCAGATTAATACAAAATACGGCGTTAAGTACCATCGGTGAACCAGCACTTTTTCAAATTCAGGCGGAAAATAGAGGACGAAATGTCTTAACGTTAAGTTTTGTCTGCCTAACCCTTCTACTTTCGGGATAGAGCGTAAACCTAAAAAAATATATTATTACCTTGTAAAACTTTTAAGCATCGCACAAGCCACCGGCACGTCCCAATGGTAAGGAAACGTTGGTCCTCGATCTGTGAACAACTTGCGCAGTTGCTGCAGTTTTATCTTGTCAGGTTCCACACGGTATATTTGATTCGATTTTAAGCCGTGTGCCTGTAATAAAAGAAAAAAAAAATAACGAGAATATTATAAAAACAGCCTGTAGTGGCGCAGCGTCGTAAAGTGTGGTTATAAATGCAGTGATCGGGTATTCAAACCACACTTGAGTGTTATATTTAAAATTAGTTTCAGGTATATATATTTATAACGTGACAAGTCACGGCGTTCAGTTGCGCCATTCATAACGCCAATCAATAATGTCTCAGATTTGGGCGTAAACCACCTAAAATAGAATGTTTCGAAATTTGATTCTAAATGTCATAAGGTTCCCAATGTGTATGCGGGAAATAAATTATTTTTTTGTAGAAATTCTTTTTAGCCAAAAGATTCATAAAATGATAATGAGATTTCTTCCATTTAGGGAAACGTTCTATTTAAAATATAACCCATTACAAAAGGCAGTTAAAAAAAGTTGAACATGGAGTTATATGGTCCGTGTGTTAATAAGACGCTCTTAACACTGAAGATCGATCTTGAGATGCTGTTTTAACAATCTTTGAATGAAACTGTATTTCGCGAAGCCATAGTGTTAAATATTGATATTTTAACTTTTCATCGATATAGAAATATCGTGTGATAATTAAATCCCACGATTTGTTTTTCATTTCACGATGTTAATATATTATATTTATTTTATAAGCTTCACGCTGTATTTTGCATGTAGCAAGGTAAGCAGAGGGAGCCTAGTGTTAAGACACTCCGCTACCCTTGACACACATCCATTGACACTTTCAATGCCACCAGAGCGAAGAAATTAAAATTTTCAATAATTCATATGCTCGAGCTCGAGTGAGATTCGAACCCACAACCTCTCGCGTTTACAGTCACGTTTGGGTCCCTTCACCAAGACTGGCCTCTTAAAAATTCGACATAATAAATTAGTTACAAAAGTCATCATTTACAAGGACACTTCAATATATCATATAATAAAGAGTATCCATTGTTGTTGTAAGTCACGTGGCAAAGTAATTTCGGTGACAATGGAACTAAATAGGTGTATGCCGTTAATATACGGTGCTTGTATGTAAGTTTGTATGAAAAACGATCATACGCTTTGGGCCTTTCAAATCGAATGTAGGGTAATTTACCTATTAGTTATACGCTTCTTGTACTAAATACGACGTACGACGCAGTGTAGTAGTTCATATTTTATACTTTTTTTATCAATTTCAGAACCGTTTTTCGTCAGAATTCGAGATTTTGTGTTTAAGTAACGGAACAATAAACTTTCTTTGTCTTCTATAGTGAAGAAAAGAAAAAAATACTTCCCCATAGGATAGAACCCATCGCGTTAAAAGTCAGATATTGTCCCCTTGCCTTATGTTGGTCATCTATAATCATCAACTTCAATTTCAATTTAATAATATAAGAATATATAAAATAACATAAAAATAATATATTTACACAAGTTTATTTTATTGCGAAAGTAATTAACGACTACATATTAATGACGAAAAAGACAATAAATGTTAAGGAAAATGTTTTATTAATTTATTTATTATTAAAATAATAAAAGCATAAAATGATAAAATTACATACACACTATAGAACGATTTATATGTTTTTTATATAATAGAATTTATACTGAAAAGTTATTTTAAAGTAAAAGAAGACTTGAAAAAATTATAAATGAATATTAAATATGTCTTTTAATTCTGTATAATATAGTTCAGCTTCGTCCTTATTTTCCGCATAGCAGGGAAGGCATAGGGAATCTAGTTTTAAAAAATCCCTCCCTCAAAGCAACTTCCAAATTTCAAGTCATTACTCGTTGAATGACGTCATTCTGCGCTTTGTTTTGATATCAGCGCGAGAAAAATAACAATAATTTATTTCCCCGAGAGAGAAAGAGCGAATCGAACCTACAACCATCGCGATGACAATCAAAATAAGAATCAAAAATAAATCAGCTTCACGCTGTATCTCGCACACAGCAGGGTAGGCAGAGGGAACCTAGTGTTTAGACACGCCGTTCCCCACTTTCTGCCGAGTTCTGGAGGCATTATGTGTTGAGTGGCAGCACTCAACGCCGCGTTTTGCCTCGACACCAGAGCGAAGAAATGGAAATATAAATTTAAGTAAATATTTCATCTCCTCGAGTGGGGATCGAACCCACAACCAGTCGGTTTTACAGTCATATTTTGTGCCACTGCGTATATAAATATAGGATAACTTCATAAATGACATTTTCATTCTAAATGGTACCTGTAAAAAGTCGATACTGTCGCGAACGACCAGAGGGAGGCCGGTGTCGTCGTGGCATCTCGAACGCTCCACTGACTGCTGGAGTGGAACGCCGAATATGGGTAAAGCGACTGGAAGAAAATAATAAATAATTCAATTTATTTCTACATTATTATACAGTAGTTTAATGTAAAAAGTGTTCGTTTATAATAAGAAATGTTTCTTAAAAATATAATGATGTCATTTTAAAATTAATTAATGTTATCCTAACTAAAAGAACCTTTGGGGAGTAACTGACTTAACACGCATACATCCTCTTATTCCTAAAATCATAATTAAATTAAATTAAATCAGCTTCACGTTGTATCCCGCACACAGCAGGGTAGGCAGAGGAAACATAGTGATAAGACACTCGGTTCCCCACTTTCCGCCGAATTTTTCGAGGCATTGCGTTGTTTGATTGGTGGAACTCAACGCCGGGCTTTTGTCTTGGTGCCAAAGCGAAGTAATGAAAATATTAATAAATAATAATTTATTCCTTCGAGTGGGGGATCGAACCCACAACCGTCGCGTTTCAGTCACATCCTCATGCCCCTGGGCCACGACGGCCTCAATTCTTACTCCTAGGAGTAAAAATATTTAAAAAAAAGTATTATAAATAAAAACTTATTCTCGTTCCCCTGGCACAGTTACCCCACAAACACAGCCTTCCAAAAACAATTCTACGTGACTTTCATTTTAATTGCTATCAAATTGCTATAGTAATATTGACAGGTGTCAAAATATGAAACGACTATTTATAGGTGACGAACAGGACTCGTATAATGTATGATGAATTATACTTTTTTTTAAATATCTATAATTCGGACAGGTGGCGTCTAAAAATAGGTCAACTTACAGCTGAATATAAACTTGTTACAAAACTAAGATATTAATTATTTATCATTGAAAAAAAATACAACTAAAAAAACACAAAAAGTTGTAGATAAAACGATGGTGAATTTCACAGCTTTGTGAAACAAAGACTTTATTTACATTTTGAAAATGTATAATGTAAATAATATGTGAATATAAAGAGTAACATATGTATGTATGTGTGAAACAAATAACCATAAAATTAAAATTGTGAAATAATATTATTAAGGTATATATTCTTAGGTATTCCTTAAAACGCACAGATCTTCCCTAATGATAAAAAAAATAGTAAAAAAAAAATTAAATTAGCTTCACGCTGTATCCCGCACACAGCAGGGTAGGCAGAGGGAACCTAGTGTTAAGATACTCCGTTCCCCACTTTCTGCCGAATTCTGGAGGCATTGCGTGTTGAGTGGCAGAACTCAACGCCGCGCTTAACCTCGACAACAGAGCGAAGAAATGGAAATATAAATTTAAGTAAATATTTCATCTCCTCGAGTGGGGATCGAACCCACAACCAGTCGGTTTTGCAGTCACACCTCGTGCCGCTGCGCCACGACCGGCCTCGAAAGTAAAGTAAAAAAAAATAGTAGTAGAGAATACTTTGTTTCTTTCTCCGAATAGAAGGAATAGGACGAAAAGAGTTCTTTTTATCTTACACATTCTTTATTCTATAACGAAATGTAACATTATTTAGCTATAAATGTCAAGTAAGAACAGGCACTCGATACAAAAAGCCTATCGATTTCCAGGAGACTTAAGACGCGAGTACCTACTCCAATACTTCAACTAGTATAAGTACTTATCGGTAATGTAATTTCTTTATACATACATATATGGGACGTAGAATTTTTTTTTGTAGTTTTACGCTGTATCCCGCTCCCAGCATGGTAGACAGAGTTAGCCAAGTGTTAAGGCATTCCGTTACACACTTTCCGCCGAATTTTTCAAAGCGTTGCGAGTTGAGTGGCTGAACTGAACGCCGGGCTTTTGTCTTGGTGCCAAAGCGAAGAAATGAAAATATGAATAAATAATAATTTATTCCCTCGAGTGGAGATCGAACCCACAACCGTCGCGTTTCAGTCACACCTTGTTGTGCCCCTGGGTCGCGACGGCCTCAATTTTTATTCCTAGGAGTAAAAATACTTAAAAAAAGTTAATATAAAGTCATTCTCGTTTCCCTGGTACAGTTACCCCACACGCAGCCTTTTCGCCGAATTCTGGAGGCATTGCATGTTGAATGACTGAACTAAACGACGTGCTTTGCTCCATCACCAGAGCGAAGATAAGAAAATATTGAAATATTTAAATTTCTCGAGTGGGAATCGAACCATCGAACCTGTTGCGTTTACAGTCACACGTTTGTACCTCTGCACCACGACTAGTTTCACAAATTATTAAGAGAATAAATAAAAATAGATATTATAATTAATCTTATAAAAAGAGATTAAAACGCCATCCAACACGTAATAAAACAAAAAATTGGTAGAAAAATAATTTAGATAAAAAAAAATTCAAAATTTAACTAAAAACTCACGTCTCAAGCTTGCTTTAGATATATATTTAAATTATTCATTTTTAAAATAAAATATATCGTACGTTTTATCTTTTATTCAAGTAAAAATTGTGAACTTTGTTGTATAACAAAAAAAATTTAAGGCACACCGAATATAAAGTACTAAGACGAAACAATAAATATAAATCCAAATAATAATATTACCTTTTACAATAACAAAAATATGTTTTACATCGAAAAACTTAGCATTTTGACCAAACTATAAGTAAAAAGTATAAACAATTGTAACACACTCACCGCCGATATCGAAGCCGTTTAGAAATGGATTAGTGGAAAACATTTAAAAATAACTTATAATATTGAAATTATAATATTGAAAAATATAACTTATAATATTGAGAAATAAAACTTTAGAGTTTACTATTATTATATAAAAAAAATATACCGTCACACGTTACAACGTTATCATAGACCTTGAGTCAGTGTTTTGTTATTAGCACAGATAATATTTTAACACTATCATTTAGCGTTTTCGTTTGGTTAAAATGTATATTTTTTACTTGTATATTTTAACAATGTTTAAGATAAAATGTTGCCTCTATGGTGCAGTTGATCGCGTGTAATGTTACGATAGTTAAAAATCAGCTTCACGCTGTATCCCGCACACAGCAGGGTAAGCAGGGGGAACCTAGTGTTAAGACACGCCGTTCCCCACTTTCTGCCGAATTCCGGAGGCATTGCGTGTTGAGTGGTAGAGCTCAACGCCGCGCTTAACCTCGACACCAGAGCGAAGAAATGGAAATATATATTTAAGTTAATATTTCATCTCCTCGAGTGGGGATCGAACCCACAACTAACCAAGTCGGTTTTTACAGTCACACCTCGTGCCGCTGCGCCACGACTGGCCTCTGTTACGATAGTTGTAGATTTGAATATCGAAACGTATTATTTTTTTTTTAATTATTTTTGGTTGACGGTGTAATCCGTATATAGCAGGATAGGCAGAGGGAACTAGGGAACCTTGTGTTAAGACACCCCGTTCCTCACTTTTAACCGAGTCGCTCGTGTTTTTTGCTACTGCTCTACTACAGCCTTGATTTACATTTTTGCTAACTTAATACGATAAAATGTGGCATTATTTTCTTCCATTTTATATTATTCTCATTTTGGGTGAAAAATTGTGAAAAGAAATATTTTTCACTAGGTTCTATTGACCTATCGGCAATTTGATAATAATGGTTGAACTTATAAAAACATCTTAATATCTGAGACAATAGATATAAATGTGCCTTCGTATTATATTTTCTATATCTTCGTATATTGCAATAGTCAAGTATATTTTAGTGAAACCTAAGATTTGGTGGTCAGATTATTTAAAAAAAAAAAACATTACGTGTGAAAAGAAAAAATTGTTTAAGTTCTTTAAACAGGATAAGGATCCTGCTTAGCAGGGTAGACGGAATAGACAATATTTTACCAAATTTTCGAGACATGTTAAGTGGAAGAATTTAACGCTGCGCTTTCTCTACCAGAGTTGTAAAACGAAAATATTTTTTAAACACAAACGTTCCCCCGAGTGGGGATCGAACCCACAACTCCACGGTACAATCAGACGCTATCTCAACGCGCCACGACGACATACGTCTATCGTACGACATACGTACGATTTAAGAAATATTAATGTTTGACGTTGATTATTATAATACAAAATTAAAATATTGTCTTTATGTTTTTTTTTTATGGAAAAGACAAGGCAAACGAGCGTTTGGGTCACCTGATGGTAAGTAACTACCGCCTTCCACAACCCCGTGCAACACCATAGGAGCTACGGCCTTTAAGGTGGGTTGGGCGCCGGAGCCCGACATTACCTGACGAGAAACGCAGTGGCTTAAAGCTACTACTTCACGCCGGTTTTAAATGCTGGGGGTGGTAATGATCCGGTCGAGTCTGCCCATGCGTGTTGCCATTGCTGGCGACGTGACTCTACCACACGTACTTTAGTCGCCTCTTTCGACACCACCAGTACCAGGATGATCCTATTCTAGGCCGGGATCACACGGCTCAAAACAAAACGGACAATATATCTCTATTATAAAATAAACTTAAGCCGCCATTTCAATAAATTTGAGACGAGTTAAGCTTCTAAGCTTCGATAAGCTCCACATTGCAAATAGAATTTGATAATCTAGTATAAGATACGACTACCTATCATAACTGATATATTTTTTTATTTAATGCCTCCAGAGTTCGTCGGAAAGTTTGGAACGGAGTGTCTTAACACTAGGTTCTCTCTGTCTACCCTGTTATGTGCGGGATACAGTGTCAAATTGATTTATAAAAGGTACGGCAAAATCTTCTCAATAGACCTTTTTTATGTAGATTTTTAGTAGAAAGAAATAGAAGTTTTTTATAAAAAAACTTTACTTAAATACATAAAAGATAAATATTGTATCTTTTTTTTAGTATCGACGATATTGTAATTATAAGATTTTACGCCTCCTCCAAATTGTTACGCATATTATCTTCATATCAGATTACAATATGGATAACGTGTTTTATACAAAGAAAATACGATACTAGCTTGGCGACGCTGTGACGTAGTTAGAACATCTCTGACCACAATAATAACAGGTTTAGGTCTCTTCAGACGAAATAAACCGAAATTCTTTTTATTATTTTATGAATAATTTTTAAAATTAACGAATATTAGGTATCATTACTAATGGGAATCGAACCCAAAACCTGTCGCGTTTACAGTCACATGTTTGTGCCACTGCGCCACGACTGGCCTCAAATGTCTATGAAATTAATTATTTACATACACCAATTAACATTACCGTGGTTGAGCTTCACGTCTCCTTAATAAGGGTTTAACCTAGAACACCTGTCATAATATTGCGCGCCTATTGAATTATATTCGAATGTGTATTATGTATTTTTTTATTTATGAACCGATTGTAATAAAATAAATAATAAATATTAAGGGAAGCTTGCCAGAATCCTGTAGTGAAAACTGTACTTAAAATCGGTTAAGCCGTTTCCGAGATTAGGGGGAACAAACGCACACACAAACAGACAAAAAAATTAAAAATCATTGATAGGTTCTATTACATTATTAAATGCCCCCAATAACGTTTTTTCTTATTTTTCTTCCATGTACAGGCACCGATTAGTTACAATTTTATTAAATACTTAAACCGTGAAAATTATATCAAATAAAAAAGTTTAAAAACATTCAACGTTTCAAATTACACACGGACGTGTAAGCCTTAAATTTTATTAGTAAAGACGAAATAAAATGACATATAAAATGAAATTTTAAATATGATAAATAAAAATATTTAACTGGATAATTCTATTTTTGTCTTCACCTATTTTTCGCATTTTGTAAGCACTGTATTTTCACAATATAAAGATTATTAAAGATTAGATGATTTATTTGCTGCATTTAATATTAAATAAAAACACTATTACTATTGGGCTCACCGTACAGTGAAAAAACGTATGCAAACGCGACAGTTGTGGATTCAAATCCCAATCAAGAAGACTATTATTTTCATTTTTCCGATCCCGTATGGTAACAGCGTCGAGTTTCCTGAGGCAAATTTACCTGCTATAATGTGATATATAAAATGAAGTTGAAAAAAATCATATAATTTTAATGTAATCTATATATATAAAAGGACTTGTGCTGACTGACTGAGGTAAGACGCACGCACAGCCGTAACCGCTGATGGTAGAAACGTGAAACTTGGGCAGATGTTTATTTTCATATTCTGGACATCCACTAAGAAGGGAATTTCAAAAATATTAACCCTAAAGGGATGAAATAGGGGTCGAAAGTTTGTATGGAAAAAAAATTTAATCTGCACCGATCTTTATAAAATTTGAAATTCAGACTCTTAAAAATATTTCATTCAACACGTGTTTCATGGTTTTTAAGAATTCCTCCCCTAAGGGTTCAAATAAGGGGTTGAAAGTTTATATGGAAAAACCTTTAAATTGCCACCGATTTTTATAAAAAATTAAATTCAGACTGTTAAAAATATTTAATTACACGTGGTTTTTTAGAATTCACTCCTAATAAGCGGGCGAAGCCGCGCGCGCCCTCTAGTCTTTCATAAGCACTCACCTCCTAAAGTAAATATCTCCTCAAACGGTACACCCGACGTGACAGTTGACGGCACTTTCGTCAGTTTTTTGTCTTTCTTATCTTTATCTTTTTCTTTGACTTTCTCCTTTTCTTTTTCTTTCACCTTCTCCTTATCTTTGTCTTTGACTTTTTCTTTCTTATCATCTTTTAATTTTTCTTTTGATTCAAGTTTAAATTTAGCTTTTTCTTCTTTCTCCTGTAAATTTATATAAACATATACTTATAGGCATACATATATGTAAGGTATTTTAAATAGGTAGTCGCAATTATTCTTAATCTATACTATAAACAATACAGTTTTTTATGAATCAGTATGAGTACGTAGGTATCTATTATCGATTTTCTTTATTTGCTTTAGTTTTGTATATTATTTACATAGTATAAATTATAACATTTAGTATTGAGCGCACTACGTAGACACTACCCATGTAGTGCACACACCGGAATAATCTTGTGCCCTCTTCAGAAATTTATTGCTAAAATTAATCCTGAATTATTCAAAAGTAAGGTCCAGGCCGTCCTAGAAAAAAATATTTCTAGAAACGCCCGTGCACTTTGCAAAAAGTCGTAAGCCTTAATGATTAATGTTTACTAAGAGAAATCAATTATATTGCGCCTACACAACAAACACGTGTAGGCAAACACATCAGTTGTGCAAGTAAATACTTTATACTATAATGCCATTTATTTATTTAGTTGGTATCTAAACTTCAATTAAGTTAAACTGTTAAGATAACTTATAAGAAAAAATATTTTATAGTGACACGGCTCATAAACTAAGATATATAAGTTTTCTTGTTCTTCACTAAAAGTTTGTTAGTTTATAATTATTTATTAAATAAAAGCAGATCAACAGTTTAAATACTTGCTACCGTATTTATTGGGGATATCGAAGATTCTTACTATTATTCTGTTAATCGTAAAACATAGATATAACTTTATACAAATATTATTTATTATTTTTCTTCATATTATTTCAGCGAAATCAGTATTACAAAAATTAATGAAAATATACTGAAATATGTTATTTACACGTCCTACGTTTTCATAACAAACCAAAACAACAAAAAGCCAATAACTTCCAGCAACCAAATCTCAAAAAAGAACGACAATAAAATAATTGCACAAATCTGCATACAAACAAAATTACTGTCACATTTACTTAACAAAAAAAAACACTTTATATTATTATCTACACTATTAAAAAAAATCACATTTAAACCGAAATCAATTTTCAACATAATTAATATGTAATTCAAAACCACGATACCACGGAGAAAAAGAAGGAAAGAAAGAAGAATTTTTACGTGGATTCGATCAGAAACAATATCGTCACCTTGGTAAAAACGCTACGCAGGTGGTGCATGACGCGGCCAGAGCACGACTGAGCACGCTGTCGACTCTGACAAGGTCGACACTACCTACAACATCGTATTATGCATCAGCGAGCCACAACGTATTTTGTAATCCTTCAATAATCATTATTTACGAGTTTTAATCGAGAAAAGATTTCGATTTCGATTATCGATAGGATGATAGGGGAAATCTGAAGGAACTGTGAACGATGTAAATATAATTGCTATATTTGTTATTCGAGTTCAGATCTGGTGTTAGGGTGTGACTGTGAACGCAACAGGTTGTGAGTTCGATTCCCACACGAGGAAATTAAACATTTAATATTTATATTTCCGCAACTCAACACGCAATGCCTCTTGAAAGTCGACGGAAAGTGGTGAACGGAAGACTTAATGGGAACGGAGTGTTATAATGGGAACGGAGTGTTACAATAACTAGGTGCCCAGGTTCCCTCTGCCTACCTTGTTGTGAGCGGGATAAGGCTCAGCGGGAAAAATATTTTAAATAACTTTACGTATGTCTGATTCTTTTGTAGAACAGGCGGAGATCAAAACAATTTGTTCACAATTTTAGCATTTTTATTCTGTTGGGTGACGAAATCTCTTTAATCATTGTAACTACTATTTAACAAATAATATTTTAAAGTAAGCAAGAAAACGGTATAGGAAAAACTTGAAAAAGTAATTGTTATAGCGCACGTCAATCGTAGCGCCAGTCGTGGCGCATTAGCACAAAATGTGACAACAACACAAACGCGACTGGTCATGGGTTCGATCCCCACTCAAGGAAGTGAAATATTTATTTACATTTATATTTTCATTACTCTGGTATAGAGGCAAAAGCGCCGCGTTGAGTTCCGCCGTTCATCACGTAATGCCTAAAGAATTTGGCGGAAATTGGGGAACGGAGTGTCTTAACGGTAGGTTCCCTCTGCCTACCCTGCTGTGAGCGGGATACAGAGTGAAGCACATTTCGCAAAAGTAGAAAACTAGATAAAAGTAAAAAAAATACCCATTAAATATTACCTAAAAGGCCTTGGATGAGCAGATGATATAACAAAACCAACATTCTTTCTTTTATAGCATCTATTTATAGATACCAGCTGATGCTGTCATTTTTTTTTTATAAAAATACATTATATGATATTCTTTGGACAATGGTTTGAAGTTTCCATATCTTGACCTATATCGGCTAATTAGAAGTAGAAAAGCCTCCACATTTTCGACCTTCTGTTAATGTTAAGTTTTGGTAATTAGTTTGCCGTTGTGGCGTAGTATACACATAGTACACGCGATGGTTATAGGTTCCTTCCTATAAAGCCTTATTTGGGGTAATGTTTGAATTATAATATTTTTTATTCCCAACGTCAGACAAGACAAAACTTATCACTAAATGTTAAAAATGAGCTCTTGGCATACAATATTTCTTGTGGAAAAATGTGAAATTATTCAATTAAAACTATTGAAACTATTATTAACAAAACAATAAACATATGGACATTCTGATATTATACTTATCTATATACATAGAAGGACATGTACCTGACTGACTGAGATACGACGCACGCACAGCCGTAACTGTGCGTAGAAACGTAAATTTTGGACTTTTTAGTATTCTCCGCCTAAGGGGTCAAATAAGGGGTTGAAAGTTTATAAAAAATACTTTTTAAAAAAAATTCAGACTGTTAAAATTATTTTATTGAACACATGTTTCGTGTTTTTTTTAGAATCCGCCCCTAAGGGTGCTGATAAGCAGGCGAAGCTACGCGCGCCCACCAGTTAATTATATCTATTAAATGTATTTTTTTTCCTTAAGCTCATATGTTAAAAGGAATTTGTTTTAATTACCTACAATTAATATTGTATATTATATTTATACTAACTAACGCTTAACTTCAAACCACGCCACCACCCACCAAGTTAGGTTTCCTCAACTTCTGCGTATTTTTTAATCGGTCACTCTTAAAATTAAATCTGCGTAGCCATTTAACTTCAGGGTGGCCACGACTAATCGATTATACTGTACCCTAATAATATATTTTTTTTTACAAAAAGAAAAACCAACTTCAAGCAACGAATTAAAAGTGTAAAATAATAAAATAAAACTAAAGTGAAAAATAATTATACATCATCTAAAACGTACTATGATTTTGTGAAACAATTTTATTATTTAATAAAAAAATGATTTTATAATTTTGTAGTCGGTGCCAAGTAAAACCAACAGGCTTAGTAATTCGATATTGTAGTAAGGCTGTTGTAGCATTAGCTTGACACCGACTACAAAATTATTTTAATTTAATTATTTTTCACTTTTTATGTCGTTGTTTGAAGTCGTTTTTTCTTTTTGTTAAAAATTAATTAATTTTTCGATTTTAAGTGATGGGTAGACCTTAACCAACCTTACCAACCTTGAGATGCTTCTCAAGTTAGTGGTTGTCCTATAAAACTTCAAACTTAATTAGGCATTATTGTGCATGCTAACACAATACTACGTATATTGGCATATTGACAAGAACATACGTAAAAAATATTCGGGCGAATTGGAAATCTCCCCCTTTTATGACGTCGGTTAAAAATGATCCTCTTTTTTGAAATTGGTTGAAAAGAAATGCAACGATGAGGAATCTCACTTCTGACACCAATTTTTATAATGTTTTTCCTTATCACTATTACCAGATATTTATATTTTTTACCAAATAAAAATATTGTTTAATTTCAACCGGAACCAAAAAAATTGAAATTTGTGCGTTTCAGAGAACTGAAAAGCACAAATTTCAATTTTCTTGTGTTTACTCATTAATAGTAAATTATTTTAAGAAGATGAATATCATATTAAATACTTAATTAAATAATAAACAAGTAGTCTAGACAAGTTTAATGATTTAGTGAAGTTCAATGAATATACAAAAATATATTGAATATTTTAATAATTGAATAGAAATTAAAAAAAAATAATATTTTACGCGGAGATTTAGTGTATTCTTAGCTAATTTCTTTCCAAAAATTTTCGTAATTAAACTATATTCAATTTTCGTGCTACTTTCAATGAAATAATTTACTTATTTACTTAAAGTTTTTAATAATAAAACGTGCTTATAATTTAGGTGTAGCTACACAAAAATCGATCGCAGAAACAGTTTATAAAAATAAGGTAATTGATCGAGCGAGCTTTTGTTTTAAATATTGCCACGAAAAAACGTTATCTAACGTACTGTTTATTTTGGGTTATAATAATGTTAGCATGCAGAGCTTTATTGCCCGATGGTGTAACGGCCGCCACGGAAGCTTTAACAATTCAGAAATAAGTCTTAAATTGGATTCTCCTAATTTTAGCATATCAATCGTCATTGATATCTTTGTTTACTACTTTTAGATTAAAAAAGTTTCAACAATCGTTAATATATACTTATATTGACATTTTGAACAAAATCTGTAACCAGCACATTTCATGTACTTTGAATGAGTTTTTCATAAAATTCCACCGTGTTCTATGTAAAAACATCATTCATTGCGACGTCATTGCCAGTAAAATGATAAAAGATGACAATGACGCTGGAACCGAAGTAAGGCGAAGAAAACGATTGTGTGATGATTTTTTTGGTGATGAAGGAATAGAAAAAAAGAATGATGAAGAAAAAGTGAGCGGTAACAAAAGTAAGGTCAGACCTCGGTTGACCTTCAAAAATACAGCATCAAAGGTACTGAACTCACGTAAGGCATGAGGACGCCACAGATGGCATGTATAAAAAGTTGATGATAGTGGACGAGGTGAAAGAGGTATGTAGAGACCGTAGCGTTTGGCGTTCCGTTCTCTCTCACTTTCTCACTAGTAATACATTGTGAAGTTAAATAAAAAAGTATTTAATTTCAATTCTATTGTAAAGAATCATTGTTGGTACCACAGCATCATTTTCCTTCGGTTGCTTATCATTATTCTACACTAACTGTCATTGTCCGTATTAACACATTTTTTAAAAAAATCATTTATAAAAAAAATAGGGGTTGTTCATAGATGCCACTTCAATAAACGCGCATTATAATGTGCAAGCTTATATCTCACAGCAAAATTTCAGCTTTACACGCTTGTTTTAAAAAAGACATAATTTTTGGTTAAAAATAACAATTTTAGGGGAACTGCCACATAGTCTGAACCTAAGCAAATTCTCACCAAACGATCCTCGAAGTGTATCCTTTAAAATAAAAAAAGAACCATTTGAATCGGTTGGCATGATATGGAGTTGTTCGTCTATTTGTCGCGCACATACCTAATGCAAATTTAACACTTATGTGATTTTCTCACTGATACCATTTTCAACCGGATCCCGTAATTAAACCTAATCAAACTATCCTTGAAGTGTATCCTTTCAAATTAAAAAAAAATCAGCGGAATCGGTTTGCGTGATATTGAGTTATTCATCCATTTGTCGCGCACATATCTAATGCAAACTTATGTGACTTTCTCATAGATACTATATATAAAGGGACGAAAAAACTTTCAAATAAAAAAAATAATCAAAATCGGTTCACCCATTCAAAAGTTCGGAGGTAACAAACATAAAAAAAATACAGTCGAATTGATAATCCCTTTTCTTACAGGAGTCGGTTAAAAACGATTTGAAGCTGCAGCCATTGATTAAGTAATGTTAGTGAGAGATTTAACTGCCATGCCAAAGCCATGAAATAAATGAAATAAAACACAGAAACTGTTGAAAAGTTAAATTTGTTAGATTAAGGTGAACTATCTACGCGACATCAAAGTCATTTAAAAACGTTTAGTTTCGCTTCGCTATGCACAAATTAGCGAACGGATTTGCCATTCATTTGCAAGTCAAATGCAACTTGTTTCTGTTTTGCTTTTTGCTTCAATGCTGTTAGACGGAAAAAGTATATTAAGCATATAATTTTATTTATTTTTTACATCATATAATGTCAATTTATTTTAATTTTTTGTCTGCTTTTACCTTATTTAACTAGACCAATGAAACGCAAACACAACAAATACTCGTATAAACCAACCAGAATAACCACGACGAGTATTGCCCAATATTAATAATGTATCTCCTATCTCGAGTTAATGTCAATCTTCGATTATTCCACATATCTATCCAATCTCGAACCTGCATGCCAATAACCAAACCGGGCAAAGTCAACTTATGTTCAACGAAGAAAAAGATTGTAGGGCCCTCCTTGCCCAATCGATAATTCCGTTTTACATAGAAATTTTAAATTAACGAAATCCTAATGTATGTGCTAAAATTATTACTACTTACAAAAATCCTTAAAAACTATTTTTAATGAAATAACAAATCTTTAAGTCCCAAAATATTAAAAAAATAATAAACAAACAATATTAAAACTCTTAAATGAATATGCGTAGGTGCGTAAAATGGAACTCGAACATATTGTAATTTTGAAGCTTTTTTTAATATCTTTTATAATTTTATAATTTATTGTTAATTTTAAGACGCGTACATCGATCCCACGTAAAAATATCTTATATTAAGGATGGTACTCTATTCAATGAAAGTTTTATTTATAATTATTGTAATTTATTGTAGTTTTCGATGTAAATCCTTATCCATAAATTGCAACCAGAGTTTGATATATCAATCTATTTTTTGAGTATAGCTCGCCAATAACCAATCGAAGTATTTCATTTTTAATCTTTAACGTCAATCTGTCTTTGGGAGGACAAACAGGAGATTAAGAATGAACTTTGTATGAAAATTACAGCTTGTGCGTGCCAATAAACGATCTGTCAATTTTGACATTTGGTCCGATAGCATAAATGACAGCTTATTGCAATCCGAGACGTTGTAGAGTTTACTTGATGATATTCTCAGATTGCAATATTACATTCATATTTTGTTTCTAACAAAAATAAATATGTCGATTAATGTTTCATCAAGTGATATATCTTCGAGTGATAGTGACGATACTATTAACGAAGTTTTGGAGTTCCTATCTGATCTAGATTCTAGTAGTGAGGATGAGGTGCAATGCGCTTCATCACGAACACTCAGGAGAGTCAACTATATGCAAAGCCTAGATGATGCTGACTTCACATTTAGATTTAGACTTTCAAAGTCTACAGTTAATATTTTGTTAGCCGAAATAATGCCGTTCGTCCGTGTAACTTCTTCCAGGTAAATCAATGATATATATACATATGCTATAAACAAAATACATAAAATACGTACCTAAAAACTTTTTGAATATGTTAATTTTGTTTTTATGTTATAGAAATTATGGCGTCTCACCTTTACATCAATTATTATTAACATTACGCTTTTATGCTCTGGGAACTATGTTGATTTCTGCAGCAGATTTTGTTGGAGTCTCAATATCTACAGCTGGCAGGATAGTGTATGATATATCATCAGCAATTGGTAAAATATACGATAAACATATAAAAGTACATCAAGAGAGTGCTGACAAATTCTACAATATTGGTGGCTTTCCTGGAGTTTTTGCTGCAATTGATTGCACTCACATACGTTTACAACCACCATGTGAGTATTTATATATTTGATGCATCAACTATACATGTAATATCATATATATCTAATAGGAGAATTTGTGTAAAGGACATATTCTGTTATAACTATCAATTTCACAGAAACATTTAAATTAAATTAAGGAAAAATCAATAACATAAAAAGGTCACAGTAGACCATGTAATATGACGTATATATGTTATTGAAACTCAATTTGTGATATGTTTTTTATAAATATTTAACTATTTCACGTTAATGGATCTTCATTATATAGATTAATTATAAATCCATTAATTTTAGGTAATTTAGGGAAAGAATACAGAAACCGTAAGGGTTACTTCTCATTAAATGTACAGGCAATCTGCGATGCAGATATGCAATTTATGAATGTGGTTGCTTGTCCTGGTTCATCTCATGATGCTACTATTTTCAACAATTCAGTTCTCAGAGGTGACATGTTTTAAAGATATATAAGCTTTCATAAAAACTTTTCATTGCAAAAGCAGGCAAATTTTGTAAAGATTTTTTCTTATTTCTAATCTTAATTGTTATTTAATTCCTTAATTAAAGTTTTTTTAATTTCAGTTGCTGATTTTATGATCTTATTTTCCATACATCACTTTTAATTTATATTTTTAAATATAATAATATAAAATTATATTTTATTATACCTAAAATTATTCTATTAATGTTTTAGCTGATTGTGATGCAGGACATTATGGCAATCAATGGATGTTAGGTGATAGTGCTTATCCAAATAGACCATATTTGTTAACACCAGTCCCTAATCCAACTAGTGAGGCAGAACAAAGATACAATCAAGCACATGCTAAAACCAGGAATGTAATAGAAAGGTATTATGTTAACCTATTAGTTCATAGTAACTATTAAAAACTATTAATCTTCATTAATGACTTATCTAATATACAAATATTGTAATTTTAGAACATTTGAGGTATGGAAAAGACGATTTCCTGTTATAGCACTCCCCTTACGTCTATCATTGCCCAAAGTTGAAGCAATCATAATTGCCACGGCAGTACTGCATAATATTTGCAGAAATTTTAATTTAGAGGAAGTTCCAGAAGAAATAGAAGTTCCTACATATGACATGGACGATAATGATGACAGCACAGAAATAGAAGATATAACGGAAAGGACATCTCTTATAAACAATTATTTTACAAGATGGTTTTTTTGAGACCAGTCGTAGCGCAGCGGTACGAGATGTGACTGCAAAACCGACTGGTTGTGGGTTCGATCCCCATTCGAGGAGATGAAATATTTACTTAAATTTATATTTCCATTTATTCGCCCTGGTGTCGAGGTTGAGCGCGGCGTTGAGTACTGCCACTCAACACGCAATGCCTCCAGAATTCGGCAGAAAGTGGGGAACGGAGTGTCATAACACTAGGTTCCCTCTGCCTACCCTGCTGTGTGTGGGATACAGCGTGAAGCTCATTTATTTATTTTTTTATTTTTTATGATTTTTTAGCCTCACGCTGTGTCCTGCACAGTGGGCATTGAAACTACAACCTGTTGCATTTACAGTCACACACTTGTTGTGTCTGTATCACAAATATTAAGATAAATAATATTTTTTTATTTTATTTGTTACCAAAAATTAGATGAGATTAGTAAATTATATTATTACTAGCGGACCCGGACGCTGCTTTGTCCGCTTGAACTATAGGAATGATTATTAATTTTTAAAAGACAATATATTTGTAAAACATAGTTATTATATGTTGAGTAAAGTGTCGGTTGCTTAGCAACGGTTGTTATTAAAATGGCAGAATAAATTACATGTCAAATTGAAACATATTTTAATATATTAGTATGTATAAGGAATATTATAAATATAATATCAAAAAAGGTAACCTATGTTCATCCGAAGAGTATCTCTTTATGAGTATTTTATAACAATTGAATTAGTCATTTGGCCCTGATTGCGTAAAAGACAGACAGACAGACAGAGTTACTTTCGAATTTATAATATAGGTATGGATTTATTTTTATATATTTTTGGTGTGTATAAGAAAAACATTGTTATATTGTAAATATTTATAATTATATTTTTTTTATTATAGACTCTTTCATTTTTTCAATTTCTAACATTAATTTTTCATTTTTTAATTTTAGATTGTAATTTTTATTTATTATTAATTCTTTTTTGGCTGTAAAATATTCAGCAATAGCCAAGTTTCGAGTAGCACGGTGCCCATCAAATATTTTTTTTTGTACTGAAAAAGTAAAGTATTTATTAGTTTATTGTATAGTAAAGCATTAATTACAATAAGTAAAAATAGTTTAGCACAAGCATTTTTTATGAAACTTAATATTACCTGTCCTGGGTGTCTCAGACGTGAGCCTCTTCAATTTACTATTTTGTACTGTCTCTAAATCTTGTGTTTGTTGTGGATTCTCAAGATGAAGTACTTCACACTCCACAACAGTAGTATATGCATTGTTGCTTGTACTAGCGCAATCACCGCCACTGGGAGTCTGCCTCTCCTTCTCCCCTTCTCCCCCAAAACGCACAGAAAAGCCACTGGATGTGCTTCCCAATAAGCTCTCCACTTGGTCAAGTATGTCGTCTGGGGGAATGTATTCAGGTGGACCTCCACCTGTCTTAAATTAAAATTTAGATAATTAAAATAAATACCATGCCATAATAACTATATATATAGATAGGTAATAAAGTATAAAGGTATTATTTTATGTTCACCTTATTTTGATTCATCCTTATGTTATAGCTGCGTTTTCGTGAATTTTTTTTTAAATTTTCCCACTTCAAACGTAGTTGTTGCGGGTTTCGAGGAACTACTGCACTTGCATTAAATTTTTCCGTTATTCTAACCCACTCCTCGTTCTTTATTTTATTATTAGTAGCGTTAGTCGCCTTTGTAGTAAGGATTTTACTATTTGTGACTAAATATAGTAATAATCTAGTCTCGTGCTTCGACAGTGGTTTACCCTTTACCTAATCAAACAGATATAAATTAAATAAAATAAAATTAGCTTCACGCTATATCCCGCACACAGCAGGGTAGGCAGAGGGAACCTAGTGTTAAGACACTCCGTTCCCCACTTTCTGCCGAATTCTGGAGGCATTGCGTGTTGAGTGGCAGAACTCAACGCCGCGCTTAACCTCGACACCAGAGCGAAGAAATGGAAATATAAATTTTAAGTAAATATTTCATCTCCTCGAGTGGGGATCGAACCCACAACCAGTCGGTTTTGCAGTCACACCTTGTGCCTCTGCGCCACGACCGGCCTCAAAACAGATATAAATTAATATTACTATGAATTCTAAAATATATATTCATAGAAAAACCGCGCTTTTCGAAAAAGGCGCGTTAGCAAGGCTTCATAAATAAAACGATGAATGTAATACTTACTTACTATTTAAGACTCCATCGTAGATAAAGTTATTTTTAAGATTTACAAAAACTTACAAGTTAGTGATGTACTTATATCTTTTTGAAACTAGTGCTCAAAAATAACAATATTATTGTTTCGTTCCATTTAACGTACCTAATATATTGATTATTTAATCAATTTCAATATTGGTAAAATTTTATTATTTTTTCATTATGGTAGAGATTTATTATTTTGCTGAACATTGTTTTTAAAGGTACTTACTAACATTATATATATTACATTACATTATATATATAATTTTGACATATATTTCGTATAAATATAGGTTAATATAAAATTTCTACGTAAAATGGAATTATCGATAGGGCAAGGAGGGCCTTACAATCTATCGTTGGTCCCGGTTTGGTTATTGGCACGCAGATTAGAGATTGGATAGATATGTGGAACACTTGCAGATTGACGATAGTTAACTCGAGGTATGTATCTCACTTTATTAACATTGGGCGTTAGGAAACTTTGTTCTTCGCTTTTTACCCAATTTCGAAACTTAAATATATTACTTAAATTTTGATATTTGGATGATTATCTAAGTTAGAATTAGGTATTTAATATTTTTATTAACATGTATATTATTTCGTAGTGCTTTAAGTTGATGCTTAAAGAAAAAATAAAATGTTAAAGGAAACACCGTTTTTACGCCGAAGTTTATTTATAAACGAACAAATTAGATGAAAAATCTATCAAAATATGTACATAATTATTTATGTGTATAATTGCTTCTTAAATTATTTTTATACGAAAGTTGTTACGGCGAATAAAAATTAATGAGATACCAAGTATTAAGCCAAGCTGCTTTCTAAAATAGTTATAGTCCATTAAAGAAATTGATTTACAATATAAAAAGATTCTTAGAAAAATACAAGGTCACATTTACTTTGTCTAGATCG
Organism: Heliconius erato x Heliconius himera; assembly: GCA_013421005.1. Lineage (NCBI taxonomy): Eukaryota > Metazoa > Arthropoda > Insecta > Lepidoptera > Nymphalidae > Heliconius > Heliconius erato x Heliconius himera. The sequence goes on along the minus strand of JAATLQ010038590.1, from coordinate 84,865 downwards.
CTTGTCTATCGAAGATATCATCGATAGTTAAAATTCAATAAACTATTATAAAATGATGTTTTCAATGTTAAGATTAACTCGCATTTGAAGTATTTAAAGAGACAGGAAGTGGAGAACAGAAAGTGGAGAATAAAGTGTCTGGACACTAAGTTCTTGAGTGTTAAAATTATATATGGCCATAATTGAGTTAAAATAGTTAATGATAACCTCAGGATTCACGCTGAGGAACTCAACATTGCACTATGTCTTGTTAGAGCGATGAAATAAAAATAATTTATTGTTTCGAGTGGAAATCGACCCCCAATCGTCCCGTTTGCAGTCAGTGTCTGTGCTTTTAGCCTCAGAACTTTTACATATTTAATAATATGTAAAACTTTAACATAAAGATTTAATAAATTGAGGCCAGTCGTGGGGCAGTGGCACGAAGTGTGACTGTAAAACCGATTGGTTGTGGGTTCGATACCCACTCAAGAAAATGAAATATTTACTTAAATTTATATTTCCATTTCTTCGCTCTGGTGTCGAGGTTAAGCGCGGCGTTGAGTTCTGCCACTCAACACGCAGTGTCTTCAGAATTCGGCAGAAAGTGGGGAACACAGTGTCTTAACACTACGTTCCCTCTGCCTACCCTGCTGTGTGCGGGATACAGCGTGAAGCTGATTTTAATAATTATCGATTTTTTTTATAGATTCACGTGGTATTTCTTACATTGCAGGTTAGACAGAGGGAACCTAGTTTTAATACTTTGTTGCCCATTGTTCGCCGAATTCTGGAGGATTCATGTCGAAACTCAACGCCGCGCGTTGTTTTACGACATCAGAGCCATGAAATGTAAATATTAAATGTTACAAATAAGCTAAAGGAAAATTTAAATGTGACACTTACAATTTTTAATGCATAGCAATATTTAATTTCATTTTCACTCATGTACTTAATACAAAAACTTTAATATACCGAAGAATACAAGAGTACTAACCTTATCTTTCTCTCGTAGCTTTTCTCTTTTTTCTTTTTCTTTCTTTTCTTTTTCCCTTTCCTTTTCCTTTTTCTTTTCCTTTTCACTCAATTCCTTTTGTTTGGCCGCATCATCTAAGACTTTCTCTTTATCTCTTGACTTCTCCCTCTTTTCTTTACTTTTCGTTGGGAATTTAAATGATTTTGTCTTCTTTGTTTTCGAAGGACTTCTGAGCAAAATACACTTTAGCATTTCATTTTATTTTAGATTTTTTTTTAGTTTTATGCTATATCCTACATATAGCAGGGTCGCAGAGAGGACATAGTATTTACACACTCCCTTCTCCATTTAATGAGATACACCAATTTTTGATACACTCCATTTTGAACGGTGGAACTCAACACTGTGCTTTGTCTTGTTACCAGGGCAAGGGAATAATTTTTTATTTCCTTCTAGACCACCACTTTAGGGAATTAATTGTTTAATAATAATAATACATACTTTATTATACACCACATAGCAGAGGTAAAAAAAAAACAAAAGAATATACTTAAATAAAGATGAAACAGAAGTACAGCAGGTGGCCTTATCGCTATAAGCTATCTCTGCCAGGCAACCTTAAGGTGTAGGAGTACTTAAATCGGCAGGGGTGTAATGATAGTAAAATGATAATAATAATAAAAAAGAACAATTTAGTAGCCATTGTTATATGTACAGTTTCCATTCAGAAAAAACTTGTTTAAAATGAATTATTTTCATGGCACTCACACTCTTACTAAATTATGATTTTATTTTAAATTATGATTAGGAATCATTTTCAGGTAATAGGAATTTGAAAAATTCTTCATACAAAGATGCTAACAACTAAAAAAGTTGTAAGAAAGTTGAAAGTATCTCTATAAAACATAACTTGTTTGCCTAGAGAGCTTGGACAGTATCCAAGAGTGGTGTGGGTTTGAGTCTCACTATGTTACAATGTTTTTTTTTAGTTTACTGCCATCCACTGACGAATGTCAGCTTCAAAGGTTTCTTTAATTACAAGTTACATATTTTTTATTTTTTTTTTGAAACTCACTTAGTGTCTGTATCTTCCTCAGGAGAACTTTCCCCTTCTAATGCAGCATATCCTCTGTCTTTCTTTGACTCCTTCTTTTCCTTTCTTCTTCCCAATAAATCTTTTTTGCTTGGCTTTTCATGTTCTCCACCATCACTAACTAAAGGATATAAAATTATTATTTATATTATATTTTTATTTATAATATTGTAATGTTAATATATATTGTAGTATAAGAATATGAAACAAATAACTGAATGTAGTGTATATAACTCGAAATATAAATAGGATGTGACTATGCAATTAAATTATAGTTCCAAGTTTGGTTAAGCAGTCTGGTCATAGTTTTTACCCTATTCCACTGACTATTAGTAACTCTACTCTGTACGTAATATAACTCTTTCTCCGCCAAATTCTACTTTTGACATTAGCCATTACTTATAATTTCAATAGTTACTGTTTACTAATTTTTGATTTAATGTAATTTTAGATATTAATAAAAACATTGCCAGTGAATTCAATTATTATTCAAAGCACTTACAGTCACTTTCATTGCTTTTACGTCCAGTCTCAGACGCATATAATCCTGGAAAATCTTTTTCTACGTCTGGACTTTCAAAATCCATTATAAGTTATAATAGGATTATATTGCATAAAATATATTCACATACACATAATGACTACTAAATAATAATCTTTGATCGATTAATGATTTATTTACTCCAATCTACAGTGCACAGACCACAAAATATACTATTCAATATTTTACTCCGGTCAAGTGTCAACAAAAATGTCGAGCGCTTACACAGATTATAAATTGCATACACCATTAATATTTAATACTGTCTTTTTTCTGGTATCTACTATCTTCAGTCCTTGAGTTTTAAGCTGTGTTTTGCATTATTGCCATTGTTCATATACAATATTGAAGTACAGTAGAAACTCTATTATCCGGCCCTCAGTTATACGGATTCGCGATTGCAAGCATGAACGTGTCGAATCTGGCATCACCCCGCCCGCGCCACGTCCCATCATCGTACATCTTAAGATATCTTAAACATTGATTTTCACTTTATGTCTTAGTTGTTTTAATTAAATTTATATCACTACGTATGTGTATACTTACATATTCTAAATACCCGATTACCCGATTTTCCATACTTTGGATTATCCTTATTTTCGATTATCCGAATGCCTACCAACAACAATTAGTCCGGTTAATCGAGTTTCTACTGTAATAGTGTTTGTATAATCCAATAGTTATTTTTCACCAAACAATACGTCTTTTTTAAAAACAGCATGTAAAGCTGAAATTTTGCTGTGAGATAAGCTTGGACATTATAATGCACGTTTATTGAAGTGGCATCTATGAACAAACCCTATTTATTTTAAAAATGGATTTTGTAAAAAATGTGTTAATACGGACAATAACGATGAGTGTAGAATAACGATAAGCAACTGAAGGAAAATGATGCTGTGGAATCAACAATGATTCTTTACAACAGAATTGAAATTAAATACTAACGTATTTAGTTTAATTGGAAAGTATGCTGTATTACTAATGGGCAAGTCAGAGAGAACGGAACGCCAAACGCTACGGTCTCTATATATCTCTTTTACCTTGTCCACTATCATCAACTTTTCATACGTGCCATCTGGGACGTCCTCATGCTTTTTACGTACGTTTTCCTCCTTCAGTATCTTTGATGCTGTCTTTTCGAAGGTTAACCAAGGCCTCCCCCTACCTTTGTTACCGCTCACTTTTTCTTCGTTAATCTTTTTTGCTATTCCAACATCAGCATCACCAATCCATTCGCACGTTCTTCTACATTCTTATCGTGAAAAGTATGATTGACTCATTCCTAGCGGATAGATGGACACACAAGTGCTTAGGATGCTATCCAGGGAACAGACCAATATGTAGTCGTTGCTAGAATAAGGAGTCTGTTTCATTTTGAGGTACGAGACGGTCCAAACTTGGAGTCGAATTATCGTATAAGAAGCTGGAAATTTTAAGATCCATCGATCAAAGAGGGAGAAGTGCTTCCAAAATATAAGACATCTTTGAAACAGAAAACGGAACTGTTGACGTATATTCTGCCATTATATTTAAGAATTATATGAGAAAAGCAGAGTAGCGTATGTGGTAAATGAAAACGAAGTTTTAGTAAAAAGCACGACAAATGGTGGGATGATAAAATGACAGACACTGTAGAGAAAAAAAAGCTCGTTAGGATCATAAGGCCTCAGATAAATCTTTTTAAAAAAGAAAAAGGATACGCTACAAAAGCACCAAATGAAAGTACTGATAAAGATGAAGCGTGAAAGTTCTGAGAAAGAAAGAAATAAAAGGTAACGTAACGAGCAACATTTCTAACGAAATTTTAGTAATTCCTAAGGTTGTTTACTTAACTTTTTATTTCTTTCTTTCTCCTGTGCGTCCTTTCTTCATTTCTTTTAAATGCAAGCAAAATATGTGGCAAATTTACTAATTTGCCACATATTTTACAGCAGTGAGCAGGTCGCAAGACGTCGTAAACCAAAATTTTTTTTTAACATTTGTTAAATACGAAATACGAAAAGATGTTGGCCGAGGGTGTAAGATATTTTGTTGTAAAGTCTGTTTATAGAGATCACTCAGCCTGTGTGCGAGAAGAAAAAGACACGTATTGAATAAGTTTGCGCCATGTCAACTTGGCAGCATGAAGTGACACAAAGTGACATGCGAGGGAAAATTTCCTTCCCAATGAAAGTCCTCTCTCAAAGAAGGATCAGAACCTGTTCTTGCATTTAAAAGAAATGAAGAAAAGACGCACAGGCGTATGGCAGCCGGTAACAGAATTAACAGTGCCTTAGATGCATTGATGAGACCGTGAAATAACAGAATAGTTGCACGTTTGGGTACACTTTGCAATACTGACGAACGACGCTGATATACGACAGCGAATCGTAGGTGTTGCAGAAGAAGAACGAAAGAAACGTAAGATATTTAACATTAAATTCCTCGTAACTAGCTGTGTAAAATGTTCTAAATTGTATGGGTGGCCGAAAATACACAATAAGACTAAACTGACTGTATCTTCAATAGTTAGCCAAATCGGTACGCCGAGGTATAAACGGGCTCAACATGTCAAGGACTCTTACCATTTTGTTTGTGGGCTGAAAGATTTTAAGTTAGCTAACAAAGAAACCATAATCACATCAAATATAATTCAACAATTAGCTTAAAAATTAAACTAAAATGTATAATTTTTGATTACGATATAAGGAATAATGCAAAGTATTAAAATTTGTAAAGCAACGAACAATTTCTTCGTCAAAATTTACTATTTTGTAGCATAATAATTAATAATCCTAATAATAGTAATACCAATAAATTATCCACAATTGCTAGTGTGAAGTAGTGGCTTTTCCAACTTTTTACCTAACTTTTCTTTATAAGAATATCATATAAACATATTATATAAATACTGTTCAGTATCGTATGTAAACTGTGTGTAATAAACTTTTTATAATTCGTACATGCATATGGTATTGCAACTTTTTTTATTGTTTAAGTGTCACTGTCATTTTTGAGTGATATGTGGTTGTCACGAAAGTGAATATGTTGTGACGTGAGCGATGTGTACCTATTTTATTTCTATTGAAAGGAAAATTTTGGTCTATTTTTTCATTAATATATAGTGCATATCCAATCTTTTGATTAAAAATTAAGGCAAAATAATTTATTCTCACTTGATAACGTAAATTTAACAAATGTTTGTGAAGCATTCCTTGCAAAATTTTGTGAAGTTTATGTGAAATTATTATTATAAATGTCATGGTTCTCGGACCTCGCTGGCAAGGCTGAAAGCCTTCTCAACAACCTTGACGAACAGACAGGTGCAGTTCTACGTAATCATAATGGTGTAAAAGAAACTAAAAATGATTTTATCCTTCATCCTGATGGTACATGGGGGCAAAAGAAAAAGACAACCCCTCGTAGCGTTAAGAAAAATAGTTCAATTTCTGAAACGAAATCTAATGGCACAGCTGCATACAAAAGTCCGCCTACAAGACAAGCCAGATCCACTACAAAACATTATGATAACATGAGAAATGGGGTTGAAAATGTTAGGAGACAATCACCTTTGCGGAAAACCCCCTACACTAATAAAAATGGCCCTAAAACTCCTAGTAGTAAAGACTATAATGATGAATCTATTAACCAATTCGGACTAAGACATAGAAGTAAGTATACATTATTGCAGCTGTTGTTCTATCTCATTTTTTTTTCAGCTTCATGCTGTATCTTGCACACAGCAGGGTAGTCAGAAGGAACCTAGTGTTAAGACACTCCGTTCTCCACTTTCTGCCGAATTCTGGAGGCATTGCGTGTTGAGTGGCAGAACTCAATACTGCAAAAGGAAATATAAATTTAAGTAAATATTTCATCTCCTCGAGTGGGGATCGAACCCACCGCCAGTCTGTTTTACATATATATGTTTTGTTCTATCTCGTACATATGTTTAATTAAAATAATATATATATTTTTAGGATATAGTTTGCCATCTGACTTGGAATTTATAAATACTGAAAAACTAACATATAATATGCAAAATCTAGAAGTTGAAAATGCTATGTTAAAAAATGAACTTAATGTTGTAAACAGAGAAGTTTCAGAGTTGCTAGATAGATTACGCAAAACTGAAGATGGTGAGTATTTATGTATATATTTTAATTGTTAAAGTATTATAGATTATTACTACTAGCATTTACATGAAAATTGTACTGATTTTACTCATATGTATATATGTATTGTAAATTAAACCTATTATTTCATATTCTAAATAAGAATATTGTTGATACCTGAATAGAAAATTATAATTTTGCTTATTTGTTTTATTTCTTTATATAGTTGATAATGTTACTTGTTAAAATATATAATTTATATACTGTAGCTAAATGTCAGCTGCAGTATGTAATATATTGTTTGCTGTAATACTCAATAAAAATATACAGGAAAAATTTAATGTATTTTACTCTTCAAATCAATAAATTTTGCAATTTCACACTGTTTAAATTATAAAGTGACTCTCAATAATATAATAACACAGTTATTTAAAATTATTTTCAGAACTCAAGACTACTAAAATTAAACTAGAAAGCAGTGAAAAATTGAATGATTTGTTAAATGAAGAAAAAAAATCCTTAGTAATACAATTGCAGTCAAAAATCAGCGTAACAGATGTGGACAGTGTTGAGATTAATAAATATAAAGCACAAAATAATGAACTAGAGTCCACCCTTTCAATACTTAATGATACAAATAAGAAGTTAGAAGAGAGGTAAACTTTTTTATACTAATGCATGTGTAAATGTGTCTTGGTTTTTCGGGTTTGATTCCCACTTGAGGAAATTAAATTTTTATATTAATATTTTTACTACCTTTCTCTGGTAGCTGAGACAAAAAGCGCAGCTTTGAGTTCTACCATGCTATGTCTTCAGACAAAAGTGGGAAACAGAACTGTTTTAATGGGAAGTGAATTTCTTAACACTAGGTTCCCAGATTCCCCCTGTCTAACCTTTTATGAGAAACTAGAAAGTAAAATAAAAATTTGGAAGCATTCAAATATTTTATTAACATTCAACAGTTCCTGACATTTAATTAAATAAAAATAATTCCAGAGTAAAACAATTAACAGAGGAATTGAGCTTTAAAAATACTGTACATATAAAATTAGAGAATGAATTGCGACACGCACAAACAACTATAAACGAACAGCAGATAAACTTAGAAAAAACAGTAGCCGAGTGCCATAGATTAGAGAAAGACTGGGAAGGATATAAATTAAGAGTGAAGAGTATGCTATTTGCCAAAGACAATCAAATACAATTGATGAGGGAAGGCGCTGATATACCTGAGGACAATAAGTTACTGTTGGAGCAAATTGAAAGTTTAAAGTAAGTATTTTCTTTTTTAAAAAATTTTTAAATTGTTATTCCACACTTAGGAAAGAAAAATACTTATTTAGAAAACGTATAAAAATTTGAACGTAGCGGGACTCGAACCCGCGCCGACCGACCAGGAAGTATTTTCTTTTATTATTTTTTTTTCTTTTAGCTGCACTCTGTATCCCGCATATTACATTGAAGGAATAGGGGTCATAGTATTACTAAGCTCTATTCTGTTCAGTTCATGAACCGCATATCTTTCGTAAACGTTTTCGTTTTCCTAAGAGTTGTGTGTGACACAACAAATGCCCAAGATAACACTAACCACAGGTACAGTGGGTTTAACCGAAAGTACATATTTATATGATGTAATGAAGCCTATAGCTTTCCTCAATAAATGGATTAATTGACACATTTTTTTTCAATTTACACTAGTCGTTCCTGACATTAGCATGTTGAACTAAACTAAATCTTCAGTTTACTTCATAAAATTAGTATCAACAATACAGTTTTTTTTTAAATATATTCAATATCATTGTTTTATTGATGTATTCAAAGTTGAAATTAATCTCTTTTTTTTTTCTCGTTGAATTATATCAAAATAATAGAAATAAAATGTGTATTTATATAAAGGGATGAAAAAGAGAGTCTATCTAATGCCGTAACCCAAATACAAAATGAATATGAAGAAATGAAACGTAACATAACCCAGTTGGAACAGCAACACGTTGCGTCAGAACGTGTGGTCACAGCTTTAAGAGATACACTGAAGGAAGAAAGACTTGCAAGAAATAGGGCAGAGGGAAATTGTGCTCTTTTGAGAAAGGTATATATTTCAATTATTTTAGCATAACAGTATATCTTAATTAAGAGTTTAGACACTAGTACCCACGCGAAGTTCAACGCAGCGCTTTCTATAAGACAGACCAGTGTGAGGAATTAAATAAAATAATTCATTCCCCCAAGTGAAATTAGAACTCTCAACCGTCGCTATTACAGCCAGATGCTGTGCCGCTGCGACACGACGGTCTTAAAAAAATATTCCAAGCTTATTTTATATATTGTCATCGTGTTTTTCAGGAAATACAAACTTTACAATTAGATACGCACCAAACAATAATGAATCTACGAACGTCTTTACAACACAAAGAGGATGAACTAAACAGTTTAAGAGATACAACGTCTAGTGCACACACAGGCGCTCTAAATGTCGCCGATTATGAAATAAAGGATGTTGATAACGAAAAAATCGATTATCTTACGCAAATGCTGATGCAGAAACAAGGGAAGATAGATAATTTATTGGCCGATAATAATATTTTGAGGATACAGTTAGATAAATTGCAGGTGATTTTTTTTTATTGGTTTATATGTATTTTTTAGGTTTTTTTTATATATGTGAGGCCAGCCGTGGCGCAGTGGCACAAAGTGACTGTAAAACCGACTGGTTGTGGGATCGATCCTCACTCGAGGAGATGAAATATTTACTTAAATTTATATTTACATTTCTTCGCTCTGGTGTCGAGGCAAAGCGCGGCGTCGAGTTCTGCCTTCAGAATTCGGCAGAAAGCGGGGAACGGAGTGTCTTAACACACTCCCTCTGCCTACCTTGCTGTATGTGCATTTTGTTTTCTAATTTTATTTATTAAACAGTTAATTGGGTTTTGTCTATAAATATTATTTTTATTATTACTTATAAAAAGCAGATTTACGCTGTTATGCTGTAGTCATAATAAAACATTTTTTTTAGTTTATTTAAAATTCTACTTTACCATAAACATTTTAAAATATTACACTCATGTTTAATATAAAATAAACTTTTTGGTGACTCTACTTTTGTCTATCAAATAATCAATATAACAAAATTTAAATTACTGTTTTGATCCACTTATATTCATGGAATGTGTATTCCCCACACAATCATCGAGATATTGCGTGTTTATTGGCGGAACTCAACGCTGTTACCAGAATAAGGACATGTAAATACTTCAACCATCCAGTTGAAAGTCGAACTGACACCGTTTTGCCGCTGTGCCACATTGGTCATTTATATAATATTTATTCAAATTTCAGTCCAAACACAGATCAGAAATAGTATCGCTCCAATCAAAGTTCAATCACAGTATAGTCCATTTACAAGATGATAATCGAAGGACAGGAAGAGGCTATACATCATCCCCATTTTCAGCTTTGTCCCTACGAATTGGTGTTATTATAAAAAGGTTCCCTATATTTAGGATACTTATTTTGGCTTATATGGTAAGATTTATTGTTTTTTTTATTTGTAAACATAATTATTTCAACAGAGACCTTAGGACTTTTGAGGCTACTAAAAATAAATAAATATGATTTTACTTACCATTGCAAAAAAATATATATCTATTAAATCTCATAAAAAGTAAAGATTTTTTTTCTTCTCGCTATATCTCGGACCAGAGAGAGGAAATGAAAAATTTTAAATATTTCATTTCCTCGAGTAGGAATCAAATCCATAACCTGTCGCGTTTTAAGTCACACTCTTGTGCCCTTGCGCCACCTCTGGCCTCTTCTCTTCTAATCATCATTTTATATACCGCCCTGGCGTAGTTTAGAAGTATGAACACTACAATAATTAATATTTATTAAATCTCTTAAAGAGCCAAGATCATTTTTTCCAGCTTAACGCTGTACCACAGAGATCGCAAGCTAGGCACAGAAAACCTACAGTGTTAAGACACTCCGTTCCCCAATTGCCGCCGAATTCTGAAGACATTGCAAAATTTATTATATTAGTAAAGTCAATCTGGGTAAATTTGATTCTTCAGGTAATATTGACAGTGGGATCTCCAACGTGTTTCGATAATTTTTCTATATGATACAATACGACTATTTTTATTTAATATGATTATTTTAATTAATAAATGTTAATTTTAAAAACGAAAAGAAACTTAAGCTTAACTGCCATACAAAACATAACTTAAAATTTTTTTAATAAGCAATGTCTTCCTCTGAATTCTTAATAGCAGACTAGTAGAAATTCTATAATTACTAGTATTCTTATTTGAGATAGAAAGTTCTTTAGTGACAAATCACTCTGGACTGCATCTTTTGTCCATATTCTATATATTATATAAATTGTGCCAACGGAGGAATATGGAAATTAGCACAGCTATAGTAATAAATATAGAGAAGTGCAAGTGGAGTGCAGAATGCTAATATATTTTTGAAAATAATACATAAAAATATATTAAATTAATAAAATAAATTTAGACACGTACACGTGTGTTATTTATTATATGCGTTGCCTGGATCTTGAGTTCTCTAGTTATAACAAAATTATTGCCGGCTTAGAGTGTGAAATCCGTCTTTCGTTTTTTGTTATGTATATTTTTATACTATTCGAAAGTGTAAAAAAACTATAATAGACAAATAATAGTAGAGAATACAAAAAAAAATCGAAACTATAAATTTTTGTAATAATACATCCATCACAGTTTTTTTTAAAACGATTTTTGTCTTTCCTTTTTTTCGCAGGCTTATACTCTAACGCCCAGTATTAATAACCTATCTCCAACGTCAATCTTAGATTGTTTCATACATCTATCCTATCTAGAGATTGGATAGATATATGAAACAATCTAAGATTGACGTTGGAGATAGGTTATTAATATTGGGCGTAAGCCGTCGTTATGTCAGACCTTTATTGAATAGTTTTCTTATTTCTACAGATTGGTCTACATTTTTGGGTACTCACAGTACTATTCACAAGTACACCCGAAGATTATATACCGAGGCCGAGGAAAATATAAAAAAAATGAAAAAAAAAACGAAATTTAACACACAGTACCTAAATAAAATGTTATAATAAATTAAACATCACAATTTTAATATGTATAGTGTTATTGTAATGCAAATTTAAATATGTATATATATCTTCATAATAAAAGCAATAACTTTAAGTAACGTTACTAAAATTATTGTAATATTCTGGCCATCTTGACAGCTTTATCAATTTAAATTAGACCTATGTTTATTTTTCGAATAAGGGTAAATATATATCTTGATTTAACAGAAACTTCATGGATATTTGATATTCTCTTACTCACTTCTTTATTTTATAGTGTATCATATTTTATATAATATAATATCATGGGCATGGGCATTTAAAATACTATAGTTAAGTACTGCATTTAAACGGACAGACATACAAAAACAATATTGTTTTGGGCTGTTACTTTGATAAATACCCCTCACCGTAAATATACATTATGAGATTTTTTTTGGTATATATTATGAAAACATTTTGGTTAAAACCATTACAATTAAAATTATCGATTATTATCTATTTATTTAAAAAATATCATATTTTTATTTATATTCATATTTTATCATTCTTTGAGGTAAAGTGGTTTTCCATTTTATTTTTAACCCTATATTGGGTTAACCCAATATATTAAATTAATTGTATCAATGAACTTATGTTATACTTTTTTTATGTGTAATTTTATTATATATAAAATACTATTTTCTTCAATTAATTTGTAATAGTATAGTGATATAGTACTTTAAGGCGTATTATGAAAATATTCAAATGGGCTCAAAAAAAATATATTTTTTTACATTCCAAAAGTATTTTTTGACAATTATTAACTTTTATTTAGTGTATTTACATTTTAAACTCCGTTTGAGTTAACATATAGAATAGTTGTCAGCTTCATTAAACAAAAAAAACATATTATTTACGTTTATTAAAAATATTGACAAAACCAAAAATTGAATTGGAAAATATAAATTACATACATAAAATAAACCATAAATATGTATTAATAATAGTTCCCTACATAAATGACGTCAATATCATCAATCAAAAAATGATTCTTACGTCTGATAGCCCCACTTGGGAGAATACTAATCTAGGTGCTTCCCCAACATCAAAATTCTTTTATAATAAAAAAGGTAAGCTATACATTTTCAAAAATAAATAAAGATAAACAAATACATAAAAAAAAAACTGTTTAAATCAATTGTGACACAGTGGCACAAGCGTGTGACTAAACGCGACTGGTTATGACTTCGATTCTCACTCGAGTAAATTAAATATTTGATATTTTCATATCTTCACTCTGGTGTCGCGGCAAACCGTAATGTTTAGTTCCGCCACTCAACATGCAATGCTGCCAGAATTTGGTGGAAACTTGGGAAACGGAAGTGTTTTAATGAGAACGGAGTGTCTTAACACCAGTTTCCCTCTGTCTACCTTGCCATGCAACAGTGTAAACCTAAAAAAAACATTTAAAAATATAAGAAAAATACTTTTCCTGCGGTGGGAAAAGGGTTCAGGCCGTCGTGGCTAGGGCTCCAGATTGGGGAAGCCCCCTCATAAAACGCACCATCTCAAACATTACTGAATTCTGCATCAAGTTTTTGATCTAACAGCTAAACGATAACCTTTTTAAGATGTTGGCAAGGCCTTTTGCTAATAAACCATTGACTAAAATCATTATCGATTATGTAATTAGACAATAATATAATAAACCTATCCTTCATCTCATCCATCTGTATATAAATTAACTATAAATATAATTTTATAAAAAATTCAGATTAAAAATTATATTTTCCACATAAATATATTCCTATATTGTATATATAATAACATATTTTTTAAATATATTTTAGGTCAACGCACTTATCTTTGTTTTTTCCGTGAATCTCTCATATAATTTATATTTCATTCACACTTGCCAGTTATATTTTTTATTAAATATTATAATAAAGTATGAAAAACTTAATGTTATTTTATTATAAATATGAATAAAATTTATGAAGCATTCCGTTTTTTTATTTACTTTCCTTAAAAGTGAAATTATTAATCTCAAAAAAAGATATTTCAAGGTTCAATATATTATTATAAGTTTGTCTCATCTGTTTTAGGAATAGGTAATATAAAGTAAAAGCAAAAATATCAGCTTTACGCTGTATCCCGCACACAGCAGGATAGGCAGAGGGTACCTAGTGTTAAGATACTCTGATCCTCATCTCTGAGGATCCCCGAGGAACGCAACGCCGCCCTTAGCAAAGCAAAAAAATCGTGAAATCAAAAATATTTATTTTCACGCCTTTCTGGAATTTTACAGAAGGAAGAATTCCTTAGTATAATTTTAAATTACCTGCCTGGTAGAAGATACAGCTACCTGACCAAGTAAAATAAAATTCAATATATGTTTTTATGATGCCAGTCGTAGCGCAGGGGCACAAAGTGTGACTGTAAAGCCGACTGGTTGTGGGTTCGATCCCCACTCGAGGAGATGAAATATTTACTTAAATTTATATTTCCATTTCTTCACTCTGGTGTCGAGGCAAAGCGCGGCGTTGAGTTCTGCCACTCAACACGCAATGCCTCCAGAATACGGCAGAAAGTGGAGAACGGACTGTCTTAACGCTAGGTTCCCTCTGCCTACCCTGCTGTGTGCGGGATACAGCGTGAAGCTGATTAATTTTTATTTATTTATTTTTCTCTCGCTAGCTTACGATTATCACGTTCAGCAGATTTCATTATATAAATTAACCCATTTTGTTCTGTTCTGTTTCTTATTTTATGGCTTTTAGGCGTGCCAGTAGAGCACAGTTTATTTCGCCAATGTCACGTAGAATGGAGAAGACACGATGAAGATTGGTAAATTAAAAACAAAAGAAAATATCACTTAAAAGACTGAATAAAACGTATAAAAATAGAAGGTCTAATTAGATATACCACCACCTGAAAGAAAAAAAAATAAAAACATGACGTCACAAACTAAAATACAGTAAATCT
>JAATLQ010038590.1:24870-70032 GCA_013421005.1 Heliconius erato x Heliconius himera | reverse complement strand
AAATGGGTTAATTTATATAATGAAATCTGCTGAACGTGATAATCGTAAGCTAGCGAGAGAAAAATAAATAAATAAAAATTAATCAGCTTCACGCTGTATCCCGCACACAGCAGGGTAGGCAGAGGGAACCTAGCGTTAAGACAGTCCGTTCTCCACTTTCTGCCGTATTCTGGAGGCATTGCGTGTTGAGTGGCAGAACTCAACGCCGCGCTTTGCCTCGACACCAGAGTGAAGAAATGGAAATATAAATTTAAGTAAATATTTCATCTCCTCGAGTGGGGATCGAACCCACAACCAGTCGGCTTTACAGTCACACTTTGTGCCCCTGCGCTACGACTGGCATCATAAAAACATATATTGAATTTTATTTTACTTGGTCAGGTAGCTGTATCTTCTACCAGGCAGGTAATTTAAAATTATACTAAGGAATTCTTCCTTCTGTAAAATTCCAGAAAGGCGTGAAAATAAATATTTTTGATTTCACGATTTTTTTGCTTTGCTAAGGGCGGCGTTGCGTTCCTCGGGGATCCTCAGAGATGAGGATCAGAGTATCTTAACACTAGGTACCCTCTGCCTATCCTGCTGTGTGCGGGATACAGCGTAAAGCTGATATTTTTGCTTTTACTTTATATTACCTATTCCTAAAACAGATGAGACAAACTTATAATAATATATTGAACCTTGAAATATCTTTTTTTGAGATTAATAATTTCACTTTTAAGGAAAGTAAATAAAAAAACGGAATGCTTCATAAATTTTATTCATATTTATAATAAAATAACATTAAGTTTTTCATACTTTATTATAATATTTAATAAAAAATATAACTGGCAAGTGTGAATGAAATATAAATTATATGAGAGATTCACGGAAAAAACAAAGATAAGTGCGTTGACCTAAAATATATTTAAAAAATATGTTATTATATATACAATATAGGAATATATTTATGTGGAAAATATAATTTTTAATCTGAATTTTTTATAAAATTATATTTATAGTTAATTTATATACAGATGGATGAGATGAAGGATAGGTTTATTATATTATTGTCTAATTACATAATCGATAATGATTTTAGTCAATGGTTTATTAGCAAAAGGCCTTGCCAACATCTTAAAAAGGTTATCGTTTAGCTGTTAGATCAAAAACTTGATGCAGAATTCAGTAATGTTTGAGATGGTGCGTTTTATGAGGGGGCTTCCCCAATCTGGAGCCCTAGCCACGACGGCCTGAACCCTTTTCCCACCGCAGGAAAAGTATTTTTCTTATATTTTTAAATGTTTTTTTTAGGTTTACACTGTTGCATGGCAAGGTAGACAGAGGGAAACTGGTGTTAAGACACTCCGTTCTCATTAAAACACTTCCGTTTCCCAAGTTTCCACCAAATTCTGGCAGCATTGCATGTTGAGTGGCGGAACTAAACATTACGGTTTGCCGCGACACCAGAGTGAAGATATGAAAATATCAAATATTTAATTTACTCGAGTGAGAATCGAAGTCATAACCAGTCGCGTTTAGTCACACGCTTGTGCCACTGTGTCACAATTGATTTAAACAGTTTTTTTTTTATGTATTTGTTTATCTTTATTTATTTTTGAAAATGTATAGCTTACCTTTTTTATTATAAAAGAATTTTGATGTTGGGGAAGCACCTAGATTAGTATTCTCCCAAGTGGGGCTATCAGACGTAAGAATCATTTTTTGATTGATGATATTGACGTCATTTATGTAGGGAACTATTATTAATACATATTTATGGTTTATTTTATGTATGTAATTTATATTTTCCAATTCAATTTTTGGTTTTGTCAATATTTTTAATAAACGTAAATAATATGTTTTTTTTGTTTAATGAAGCTGACAACTATTCTATATGTTAACTCAAACGGAGTTTAAAATGTAAATACACTAAATAAAAGTTAATAATTGTCAAAAAATACTTTTGGAATGTAAAAAAATATATTTTTTTTGAGCCCATTTGAATATTTTCATAATACGCCTTAAAGTACTATATCACTATACTATTACAAATTAATTGAAGAAAATAGTATTTTATATATAATAAAATTACACATAAAAAAAGTATAACATAAGTTCATTGATACAATTAATTTAATATATTGGGTTAACCCAATATAGGGTTAAAAATAAAATGGAAAACCACTTTACCTCAAAGAATGATAAAATATGAATATAAATAAAAATATGATATTTTTTAAATAAATAGATAATAATCGATAATTTTAATTGTAATGGTTTTAACCAAAATGTTTTCATAATATATACCAAAAAAAATCTCATAATGTATATTTACGGTGAGGGGTATTTATCAAAGTAACAGCCCAAAACAATATTGTTTTTGTATGTCTGTCCGTTTAAATGCAGTACTTAACTATAGTATTTTAAATGCCCATGCCCATGATATTATATTATATAAAATATGATACACTATAAAATAAAGAAGTGAGTAAGAGAATATCAAATATCCATGAAGTTTCTGTTAAATCAAGATATATATTTACCCTTATTCGAAAAATAAACATAGGTCTAATTTAAATTGATAAAGCTGTCAAGATGGCCAGAATATTACAATAATTTTAGTAACGTTACTTAAAGTTATTGCTTTTATTATGAAGATATATATACATATTTAAATTTGCATTACAATAACACTATACATATTAAAATTGTGATGTTTAATTTATTATAACATTTTATTTAGGTACTGTGTGTTAAATTTCGTTTTTTTTTTCATTTTTTTTATATTTTCCTCGGCCTCGGTATATAATCTTCGGGTGTACTTGTGAATAGTACTGTGAGTACCCAAAAATGTAGACCAATCTGTAGAAATAAGAAAACTATTCAATAAAGGTCTGACATAACGACGGCTTACGCCCAATATTAATAACCTATCTCCAACGTCAATCTTAGATTGTTTCATATATCTATCCAATCTCTAGATAGGATAGATGTATGAAACAATCTAAGATTGACGTTGGAGATAGGTTATTAATACTGGGCGTTAGAGTATAAGCCTGCGAAAAAAAGGAAAGACAAAAATCGTTTTAAAAAAAACTGTGATGGATGTATTATTACAAAAATTTATAGTTTCGATTTTTTTTTGTATTCTCTACTATTATTTGTCTATTATAGTTTTTTTACACTTTCGAATAGTATAAAAATATACATAACAAAAAACGAAAGACGGATTTCACACTCTAAGCCGGCAATAATTTTGTTATAACTAGAGAACTCAAGATCCAGGCAACGCATATAATAAATAACACACGTGTACGTGTCTAAATTTATTTTATTAATTTAATATATTTTTATGTATTATTTTCAAAAATATATTAGCATTCTGCACTCCACTTGCACTTCTCTATATTTATTACTATAGCTGTGCTAATTTCCATATTCCTCCGTTGGCACAATTTATATAATATATAGAATATGGACAAAAGATGCAGTCCAGAGTGATTTGTCACTAAAGAACTTTCTATCTCAAATAAGAATACTAGTAATTATAGAATTTCTACTAGTCTGCTATTAAGAATTCAGAGGAAGACATTGCTTATTAAAAAAATTTTAAGTTATGTTTTGTATGGCAGTTAAGCTTAAGTTTCTTTTCGTTTTTAAAATTAACATTTATTAATTAAAATAATCATATTAAATAAAAATAGTCGTATTGTATCATATAGAAAAATTATCGAAACACGTTGGAGATCCCACTGTCAATATTACCTGAAGAATCAAATTTACCCAGATTGACTTTACTAATATAATAAATTTTGCAATGTCTTCAGAATTCGGCGGCAATTGGGGAACGGAGTGTCTTAACACTGTAGGTTTTCTGTGCCTAGCTTGCGATCTCTGTGGTACAGCGTTAAGCTGGAAAAAATGATCTTGGCTCTTTAAGAGATTTAATAAATATTAATTATTGTAGTGTTCATACTTCTAAACTACGCCAGGGCGGTATATAAAATGATGATTAGAAGAGAAGAGGCCAGAGGTGGCGCAAGGGCACAAGAGTGTGACTTAAAACGCGACAGGTTATGGATTTGATTCCTACTCGAGGAAATGAAATATTTAAAATTTTTCATTTCCTCTCTCTGGTCCGAGATATAGCGAGAAGAAAAAAAATCTTTACTTTTTATGAGATTTAATAGATATATATTTTTTTGCAATGGTAAGTAAAATCATATTTATTTATTTTTAGTAGCCTCAAAAGTCCTAAGGTCTCTGTTGAAATAATTATGTTTACAAATAAAAAAAACAATAAATCTTACCATATAAGCCAAAATAAGTATCCTAAATATAGGGAACCTTTTTATAATAACACCAATTCGTAGGGACAAAGCTGAAAATGGGGATGATGTATAGCCTCTTCCTGTCCTTCGATTATCATCTTGTAAATGGACTATACTGTGATTGAACTTTGATTGGAGCGATACTATTTCTGATCTGTGTTTGGACTGAAATTTGAATAAATATTATATAAATGACCAATGTGGCACAGCGGCAAAACGGTGTCAGTTCGACTTTCAACTGGATGGTTGAAGTATTTACATGTCCTTATTCTGGTAACAGCGTTGAGTTCCGCCAATAAACACGCAATATCTCGATGATTGTGTGGGGAATACACATTCCATGAATATAAGTGGATCAAAACAGTAATTTAAATTTTGTTATATTGATTATTTGATAGACAAAAGTAGAGTCACCAAAAAGTTTATTTTATATTAAACATGAGTGTAATATTTTAAAATGTTTATGGTAAAGTAGAATTTTAAATAAACTAAAAAAAATGTTTTATTATGACTACAGCATAACAGCGTAAATCTGCTTTTTATAAGTAATAATAAAAATAATATTTATAGACAAAACCCAATTAACTGTTTAATAAATAAAATTAGAAAACAAAATGCACATACAGCAAGGTAGGCAGAGGGAGTGTGTTAAGACACTCCGTTCCCCGCTTTCTGCCGAATTCTGAAGGCAGAACTCGACGCCGCGCTTTGCCTCGACACCAGAGCGAAGAAATGTAAATATAAATTTAAGTAAATATTTCATCTCCTCGAGTGAGGATCGATCCCACAACCAGTCGGTTTTACAGTCACTTTGTGCCACTGCGCCACGGCTGGCCTCACATATATAAAAAAAACCTAAAAAATACATATAAACCAATAAAAAAAAATCACCTGCAATTTATCTAACTGTATCCTCAAAATATTATTATCGGCCAATAAATTATCTATCTTCCCTTGTTTCTGCATCAGCATTTGCGTAAGATAATCGATTTTTTCGTTATCAACATCCTTTATTTCATAATCGGCGACATTTAGAGCGCCTGTGTGTGCACTAGACGTTGTATCTCTTAAACTGTTTAGTTCATCCTCTTTGTGTTGTAAAGACGTTCGTAGATTCATTATTGTTTGGTGCGTATCTAATTGTAAAGTTTGTATTTCCTGAAAAACACGATGACAATATATAAAATAAGCTTGGAATATTTTTTTAAGACCGTCGTGTCGCAGCGGCACAGCATCTGGCTGTAATAGCGACGGTTGAGAGTTCTAATTTCACTTGGGGGAATGAATTATTTTATTTAATTCCTCACACTGGTCTGTCTTATAGAAAGCGCTGCGTTGAACTTCGCGTGGGTACTAGTGTCTAAACTCTTAATTAAGATATACTGTTATGCTAAAATAATTGAAATATATACCTTTCTCAAAAGAGCACAATTTCCCTCTGCCCTATTTCTTGCAAGTCTTTCTTCCTTCAGTGTATCTCTTAAAGCTGTGACCACACGTTCTGACGCAACGTGTTGCTGTTCCAACTGGGTTATGTTACGTTTCATTTCTTCATATTCATTTTGTATTTGGGTTACGGCATTAGATAGACTCTCTTTTTCATCCCTTTATATAAATACACATTTTATTTCTATTATTTTGATATAATTCAACGAGAAAAAAAAAAGAGATTAATTTCAACTTTGAATACATCAATAAAACAATGATATTGAATATATTTAAAAAAAAACTGTATTGTTGATACTAATTTTATGAAGTAAACTGAAGATTTAGTTTAGTTCAACATGCTAATGTCAGGAACGACTAGTGTAAATTGAAAAAAAATGTGTCAATTAATCCATTTATTGAGGAAAGCTATAGGCTTCATTACATCATATAAATATGTACTTTCGGTTAAACCCACTGTACCTGTGGTTAGTGTTATCTTGGGCATTTGTTGTGTCACACACAACTCTTAGGAAAACGAAAACGTTTACGAAAGATATGCGGTTCATGAACTGAACAGAATAGAGCTTAGTAATACTATGACCCCTATTCCTTCAATGTAATATGCGGGATACAGAGTGCAGCTAAAAGAAAAAAAAATAATAAAAGAAAATACTTCCTGGTCGGTCGGCGCGGGTTCGAGTCCCGCTACGTTCAAATTTTTATACGTTTTCTAAATAAGTATTTTTCTTTCCTAAGTGTGGAATAACAATTTAAAAATTTTTTAAAAAAGAAAATACTTACTTTAAACTTTCAATTTGCTCCAACAGTAACTTATTGTCCTCAGGTATATCAGCGCCTTCCCTCATCAATTGTATTTGATTGTCTTTGGCAAATAGCATACTCTTCACTCTTAATTTATATCCTTCCCAGTCTTTCTCTAATCTATGGCACTCGGCTACTGTTTTTTCTAAGTTTATCTGCTGTTCGTTTATAGTTGTTTGTGCGTGTCGCAATTCATTCTCTAATTTTATATGTACAGTATTTTTAAAGCTCAATTCCTCTGTTAATTGTTTTACTCTGGAATTATTTTTATTTAATTAAATGTCAGGAACTGTTGAATGTTAATAAAATATTTGAATGCTTCCAAATTTTTATTTTACTTTCTAGTTTCTCATAAAAGGTTAGACAGGGGGAATCTGGGAACCTAGTGTTAAGAAATTCACTTCCCATTAAAACAGTTCTGTTTCCCACTTTTGTCTGAAGACATAGCATGGTAGAACTCAAAGCTGCGCTTTTTGTCTCAGCTACCAGAGAAAGGTAGTAAAAATATTAATATAAAAATTTAATTTCCTCAAGTGGGAATCAAACCCGAAAAACCAAGACACATTTACACATGCATTAGTATAAAAAAGTTTACCTCTCTTCTAACTTCTTATTTGTATCATTAAGTATTGAAAGGGTGGACTCTAGTTCATTATTTTGTGCTTTATATTTATTAATCTCAACACTGTCCACATCTGTTACGCTGATTTTTGACTGCAATTGTATTACTAAGGATTTTTTTTCTTCATTTAACAAATCATTCAATTTTTCACTGCTTTCTAGTTTAATTTTAGTAGTCTTGAGTTCTGAAAATAATTTTAAATAACTGTGTTATTATATTATTGAGAGTCACTTTATAATTTAAACAGTGTGAAATTGCAAAATTTATTGATTTGAAGAGTAAAATACATTAAATTTTTCCTGTATATTTTTATTGAGTATTACAGCAAACAATATATTACATACTGCAGCTGACATTTAGCTACAGTATATAAATTATATATTTTAACAAGTAACATTATCAACTATATAAAGAAATAAAACAAATAAGCAAAATTATAATTTTCTATTCAGGTATCAACAATATTCTTATTTAGAATATGAAATAATAGGTTTAATTTACAATACATATATACATATGAGTAAAATCAGTACAATTTTCATGTAAATGCTAGTAGTAATAATCTATAATACTTTAACAATTAAAATATATACATAAATACTCACCATCTTCAGTTTTGCGTAATCTATCTAGCAACTCTGAAACTTCTCTGTTTACAACATTAAGTTCATTTTTTAACATAGCATTTTCAACTTCTAGATTTTGCATATTATATGTTAGTTTTTCAGTATTTATAAATTCCAAGTCAGATGGCAAACTATATCCTAAAAATATATATATTATTTTAATTAAACATATGTACGAGATAGAACAAAACATATATATGTAAAACAGACTGGCGGTGGGTTCGATCCCCACTCGAGGAGATGAAATATTTACTTAAATTTATATTTCCTTTTGCAGTATTGAGTTCTGCCACTCAACACGCAATGCCTCCAGAATTCGGCAGAAAGTGGAGAACGGAGTGTCTTAACACTAGGTTCCTTCTGACTACCCTGCTGTGTGCAAGATACAGCATGAAGCTGAAAAAAAAATGAGATAGAACAACAGCTGCAATAATGTATACTTACTTCTATGTCTTAGTCCGAATTGGTTAATAGATTCATCATTATAGTCTTTACTACTAGGAGTTTTAGGGCCATTTTTATTAGTGTAGGGGGTTTTCCGCAAAGGTGATTGTCTCCTAACATTTTCAACCCCATTTCTCATGTTATCATAATGTTTTGTAGTGGATCTGGCTTGTCTTGTAGGCGGACTTTTGTATGCAGCTGTGCCATTAGATTTCGTTTCAGAAATTGAACTATTTTTCTTAACGCTACGAGGGGTTGTCTTTTTCTTTTGCCCCCATGTACCATCAGGATGAAGGATAAAATCATTTTTAGTTTCTTTTACACCATTATGATTACGTAGAACTGCACCTGTCTGTTCGTCAAGGTTGTTGAGAAGGCTTTCAGCCTTGCCAGCGAGGTCCGAGAACCATGACATTTATAATAATAATTTCACATAAACTTCACAAAATTTTGCAAGGAATGCTTCACAAACATTTGTTAAATTTACGTTATCAAGTGAGAATAAATTATTTTGCCTTAATTTTTAATCAAAAGATTGGATATGCACTATATATTAATGAAAAAATAGACCAAAATTTTCCTTTCAATAGAAATAAAATAGGTACACATCGCTCACGTCACAACATATTCACTTTCGTGACAACCACATATCACTCAAAAATGACAGTGACACTTAAACAATAAAAAAAGTTGCAATACCATATGCATGTACGAATTATAAAAAGTTTATTACACACAGTTTACATACGATACTGAACAGTATTTATATAATATGTTTATATGATATTCTTATAAAGAAAAGTTAGGTAAAAAGTTGGAAAAGCCACTACTTCACACTAGCAATTGTGGATAATTTATTGGTATTACTATTATTAGGATTATTAATTATTATGCTACAAAATAGTAAATTTTGACGAAGAAATTGTTCGTTGCTTTACAAATTTTAATACTTTGCATTATTCCTTATATCGTAATCAAAAATTATACATTTTAGTTTAATTTTTAAGCTAATTGTTGAATTATATTTGATGTGATTATGGTTTCTTTGTTAGCTAACTTAAAATCTTTCAGCCCACAAACAAAATGGTAAGAGTCCTTGACATGTTGAGCCCGTTTATACCTCGGCGTACCGATTTGGCTAACTATTGAAGATACAGTCAGTTTAGTCTTATTGTGTATTTTCGGCCACCCATACAATTTAGAACATTTTACACAGCTAGTTACGAGGAATTTAATGTTAAATATCTTACGTTTCTTTCGTTCTTCTTCTGCAACACCTACGATTCGCTGTCGTATATCAGCGTCGTTCGTCAGTATTGCAAAGTGTACCCAAACGTGCAACTATTCTGTTATTTCACGGTCTCATCAATGCATCTAAGGCACTGTTAATTCTGTTACCGGCTGCCATACGCCTGTGCGTCTTTTCTTCATTTCTTTTAAATGCAAGAACAGGTTCTGATCCTTCTTTGAGAGAGGACTTTCATTGGGAAGGAAATTTTCCCTCGCATGTCACTTTGTGTCACTTCATGCTGCCAAGTTGACATGGCGCAAACTTATTCAATACGTGTCTTTTTCTTCTCGCACACAGGCTGAGTGATCTCTATAAACAGACTTTACAACAAAATATCTTACACCCTCGGCCAACATCTTTTCGTATTTCGTATTTAACAAATGTTAAAAAAAAATTTTGGTTTACGACGTCTTGCGACCTGCTCACTGCTGTAAAATATGTGGCAAATTAGTAAATTTGCCACATATTTTGCTTGCATTTAAAAGAAATGAAGAAAGGACGCACAGGAGAAAGAAAGAAATAAAAAGTTAAGTAAACAACCTTAGGAATTACTAAAATTTCGTTAGAAATGTTGCTCGTTACGTTACCTTTTATTTCTTTCTTTCTCAGAACTTTCACGCTTCATCTTTATCAGTACTTTCATTTGGTGCTTTTGTAGCGTATCCTTTTTCTTTTTTAAAAAGATTTATCTGAGGCCTTATGATCCTAACGAGCTTTTTTTTCTCTACAGTGTCTGTCATTTTATCATCCCACCATTTGTCGTGCTTTTTACTAAAACTTCGTTTTCATTTACCACATACGCTACTCTGCTTTTCTCATATAATTCTTAAATATAATGGCAGAATATACGTCAACAGTTCCGTTTTCTGTTTCAAAGATGTCTTATATTTTGGAAGCACTTCTCCCTCTTTGATCGATGGATCTTAAAATTTCCAGCTTCTTATACGATAATTCGACTCCAAGTTTGGACCGTCTCGTACCTCAAAATGAAACAGACTCCTTATTCTAGCAACGACTACATATTGGTCTGTTCCCTGGATAGCATCCTAAGCACTTGTGTGTCCATCTATCCGCTAGGAATGAGTCAATCATACTTTTCACGATAAGAATGTAGAAGAACGTGCGAATGGATTGGTGATGCTGATGTTGGAATAGCAAAAAAGATTAACGAAGAAAAAGTGAGCGGTAACAAAGGTAGGGGGAGGCCTTGGTTAACCTTCGAAAAGACAGCATCAAAGATACTGAAGGAGGAAAACGTACGTAAAAAGCATGAGGACGTCCCAGATGGCACGTATGAAAAGTTGATGATAGTGGACAAGGTAAAAGAGATATATAGAGACCGTAGCGTTTGGCGTTCCGTTCTCTCTGACTTGCCCATTAGTAATACAGCATACTTTCCAATTAAACTAAATACGTTAGTATTTAATTTCAATTCTGTTGTAAAGAATCATTGTTGATTCCACAGCATCATTTTCCTTCAGTTGCTTATCGTTATTCTACACTCATCGTTATTGTCCGTATTAACACATTTTTTACAAAATCCATTTTTAAAATAAATAGGGTTTGTTCATAGATGCCACTTCAATAAACGTGCATTATAATGTCCAAGCTTATCTCACAGCAAAATTTCAGCTTTACATGCTGTTTTTAAAAAAGACGTATTGTTTGGTGAAAAATAACTATTGGATTATACAAACACTATTACAGTAGAAACTCGATTAACCGGACTAATTGTTGTTGGTAGGCATTCGGATAATCGAAAATAAGGATAATCCAAAGTATGGAAAATCGGGTAATCGGGTATTTAGAATATGTAAGTATACACATACGTAGTGATATAAATTTAATTAAAACAACTAAGACATAAAGTGAAAATCAATGTTTAAGATATCTTAAGATGTACGATGATGGGACGTGGCGCGGGCGGGGTGATGCCAGATTCGACACGTTCATGCTTGCAATCGCGAATCCGTATAACTGAGGGCCGGATAATAGAGTTTCTACTGTACTTCAATATTGTATATGAACAATGGCAATAATGCAAAACACAGCTTAAAACTCAAGGACTGAAGATAGTAGATACCAGAAAAAAGACAGTATTAAATATTAATGGTGTATGCAATTTATAATCTGTGTAAGCGCTCGACATTTTTGTTGACACTTGACCGGAGTAAAATATTGAATAGTATATTTTGTGGTCTGTGCACTGTAGATTGGAGTAAATAAATCATTAATCGATCAAAGATTATTATTTAGTAGTCATTATGTGTATGTGAATATATTTTATGCAATATAATCCTATTATAACTTATAATGGATTTTGAAAGTCCAGACGTAGAAAAAGATTTTCCAGGATTATATGCGTCTGAGACTGGACGTAAAAGCAATGAAAGTGACTGTAAGTGCTTTGAATAATAATTGAATTCACTGGCAATGTTTTTATTAATATCTAAAATTACATTAAATCAAAAATTAGTAAACAGTAACTATTGAAATTATAAGTAATGGCTAATGTCAAAAGTAGAATTTGGCGGAGAAAGAGTTATATTACGTACAGAGTAGAGTTACTAATAGTCAGTGGAATAGGGTAAAAACTATGACCAGACTGCTTAACCAAACTTGGAACTATAATTTAATTGCATAGTCACATCCTATTTATATTTCGAGTTATATACACTACATTCAGTTATTTGTTTCATATTCTTATACTACAATATATATTAACATTACAATATTATAAATAAAAATATAATATAAATAATAATTTTATATCCTTTAGTTAGTGATGGTGGAGAACATGAAAAGCCAAGCAAAAAAGATTTATTGGGAAGAAGAAAGGAAAAGAAGGAGTCAAAGAAAGACAGAGGATATGCTGCATTAGAAGGGGAAAGTTCTCCTGAGGAAGATACAGACACTAAGTGAGTTTCAAAAAAAAAATAAAAAATATGTAACTTGTAATTAAAGAAACCTTTGAAGCTGACATTCGTCAGTGGATGGCAGTAAACTAAAAAAAAACATTGTAACATAGTGAGACTCAAACCCACACCACTCTTGGATACTGTCCAAGCTCTCTAGGCAAACAAGTTATGTTTTATAGAGATACTTTCAACTTTCTTACAACTTTTTTAGTTGTTAGCATCTTTGTATGAAGAATTTTTCAAATTCCTATTACCTGAAAATGATTCCTAATCATAATTTAAAATAAAATCATAATTTAGTAAGAGTGTGAGTGCCATGAAAATAATTCATTTTAAACAAGTTTTTTCTGAATGGAAACTGTACATATAACAATGGCTACTAAATTGTTCTTTTTTATTATTATTATCATTTTACTATCATTACACCCCTGCCGATTTAAGTACTCCTACACCTTAAGGTTGCCTGGCAGAGATAGCTTATAGCGATAAGGCCACCTGCTGTACTTCTGTTTCATCTTTATTTAAGTATATTCTTTTGTTTTTTTTTTACCTCTGCTATGTGGTGTATAATAAAGTATGTATTATTATTATTAAACAATTAATTCCCTAAAGTGGTGGTCTAGAAGGAAATAAAAAATTATTCCCTTGCCCTGGTAACAAGACAAAGCACAGTGTTGAGTTCCACCGTTCAAAATGGAGTGTATCAAAAATTGGTGTATCTCATTAAATGGAGAAGGGAGTGTGTAAATACTATGTCCTCTCTGCGACCCTGCTATATGTAGGATATAGCATAAAACTAAAAAAAAATCTAAAATAAAATGAAATGCTAAAGTGTATTTTGCTCAGAAGTCCTTCGAAAACAAAGAAGACAAAATCATTTAAATTCCCAACGAAAAGTAAAGAAAAGAGGGAGAAGTCAAGAGATAAAGAGAAAGTCTTAGATGATGCGGCCAAACAAAAGGAATTGAGTGAAAAGGAAAAGAAAAAGGAAAAGGAAAGGGAAAAAGAAAAGAAAGAAAAAGAAAAAAGAGAAAAGCTACGAGAGAAAGATAAGGTTAGTACTCTTGTATTCTTCGGTATATTAAAGTTTTTGTATTAAGTACATGAGTGAAAATGAAATTAAATATTGCTATGCATTAAAAATTGTAAGTGTCACATTTAAATTTTCCTTTAGCTTATTTGTAACATTTAATATTTACATTTCATGGCTCTGATGTCGTAAAACAACGCGCGGCGTTGAGTTTCGACATGAATCCTCCAGAATTCGGCGAACAATGGGCAACAAAGTATTAAAACTAGGTTCCCTCTGTCTAACCTGCAATGTAAGAAATACCACGTGAATCTATAAAAAAAATCGATAATTATTAAAATCAGCTTCACGCTGTATCCCGCACACAGCAGGGTAGGCAGAGGGAACGTAGTGTTAAGACACTGTGTTCCCCACTTTCTGCCGAATTCTGAAGACACTGCGTGTTGAGTGGCAGAACTCAACGCCGCGCTTAACCTCGACACCAGAGCGAAGAAATGGAAATATAAATTTAAGTAAATATTTCATTTTCTTGAGTGGGTATCGAACCCACAACCAATCGGTTTTACAGTCACACTTCGTGCCACTGCCCCACGACTGGCCTCAATTTATTAAATCTTTATGTTAAAGTTTTACATATTATTAAATATGTAAAAGTTCTGAGGCTAAAAGCACAGACACTGACTGCAAACGGGACGATTGGGGGTCGATTTCCACTCGAAACAATAAATTATTTTTATTTCATCGCTCTAACAAGACATAGTGCAATGTTGAGTTCCTCAGCGTGAATCCTGAGGTTATCATTAACTATTTTAACTCAATTATGGCCATATATAATTTTAACACTCAAGAACTTAGTGTCCAGACACTTTATTCTCCACTTTCTGTTCTCCACTTCCTGTCTCTTTAAATACTTCAAATGCGAGTTAATCTTAACATTGAAAACATCATTTTATAATAGTTTATTGAATTTTAACTATCGATGATATCTTCGATAGACAAGCGATCTAGACAAAGTAAATGTGACCTTGTATTTTTCTAAGAATCTTTTTATATTGTAAATCAATTTCTTTAATGGACTATAACTATTTTAGAAAGCAGCTTGGCTTAATACTTGGTATCTCATTAATTTTTATTCGCCGTAACAACTTTCGTATAAAAATAATTTAAGAAGCAATTATACACATAAATAATTATGTACATATTTTGATAGATTTTTCATCTAATTTGTTCGTTTATAAATAAACTTCGGCGTAAAAACGGTGTTTCCTTTAACATTTTATTTTTTCTTTAAGCATCAACTTAAAGCACTACGAAATAATATACATGTTAATAAAAATATTAAATACCTAATTCTAACTTAGATAATCATCCAAATATCAAAATTTAAGTAATATATTTAAGTTTCGAAATTGGGTAAAAAGCGAAGAACAAAGTTTCCTAACGCCCAATGTTAATAAAGTGAGATACATACCTCGAGTTAACTATCGTCAATCTGCAAGTGTTCCACATATCTATCCAATCTCTAATCTGCGTGCCAATAACCAAACCGGGACCAACGATAGATTGTAAGGCCCTCCTTGCCCTATCGATAATTCCATTTTACGTAGAAATTTTATATTAACCTATATTTATACGAAATATATGTCAAAATTATATATATAATGTAATGTAATATATATAATGTTAGTAAGTACCTTTAAAAACAATGTTCAGCAAAATAATAAATCTCTACCATAATGAAAAAATAATAAAATTTTACCAATATTGAAATTGATTAAATAATCAATATATTAGGTACGTTAAATGGAACGAAACAATAATATTGTTATTTTTGAGCACTAGTTTCAAAAAGATATAAGTACATCACTAACTTGTAAGTTTTTGTAAATCTTAAAAATAACTTTATCTACGATGGAGTCTTAAATAGTAAGTAAGTATTACATTCATCGTTTTATTTATGAAGCCTTGCTAACGCGCCTTTTTCGAAAAGCGCGGTTTTTCTATGAATATATATTTTAGAATTCATAGTAATATTAATTTATATCTGTTTTGAGGCCGGTCGTGGCGCAGAGGCACAAGGTGTGACTGCAAAACCGACTGGTTGTGGGTTCGATCCCCACTCGAGGAGATGAAATATTTACTTAAAATTTATATTTCCATTTCTTCGCTCTGGTGTCGAGGTTAAGCGCGGCGTTGAGTTCTGCCACTCAACACGCAATGCCTCCAGAATTCGGCAGAAAGTGGGGAACGGAGTGTCTTAACACTAGGTTCCCTCTGCCTACCCTGCTGTGTGCGGGATATAGCGTGAAGCTAATTTTATTTTATTTAATTTATATCTGTTTGATTAGGTAAAGGGTAAACCACTGTCGAAGCACGAGACTAGATTATTACTATATTTAGTCACAAATAGTAAAATCCTTACTACAAAGGCGACTAACGCTACTAATAATAAAATAAAGAACGAGGAGTGGGTTAGAATAACGGAAAAATTTAATGCAAGTGCAGTAGTTCCTCGAAACCCGCAACAACTACGTTTGAAGTGGGAAAATTTAAAAAAAAATTCACGAAAACGCAGCTATAACATAAGGATGAATCAAAATAAGGTGAACATAAAATAATACCTTTATACTTTATTACCTATCTATATATATAGTTATTATGGCATGGTATTTATTTTAATTATCTAAATTTTAATTTAAGACAGGTGGAGGTCCACCTGAATACATTCCCCCAGACGACATACTTGACCAAGTGGAGAGCTTATTGGGAAGCACATCCAGTGGCTTTTCTGTGCGTTTTGGGGGAGAAGGGGAGAAGGAGAGGCAGACTCCCAGTGGCGGTGATTGCGCTAGTACAAGCAACAATGCATATACTACTGTTGTGGAGTGTGAAGTACTTCATCTTGAGAATCCACAACAAACACAAGATTTAGAGACAGTACAAAATAGTAAATTGAAGAGGCTCACGTCTGAGACACCCAGGACAGGTAATATTAAGTTTCATAAAAAATGCTTGTGCTAAACTATTTTTACTTATTGTAATTAATGCTTTACTATACAATAAACTAATAAATACTTTACTTTTTCAGTACAAAAAAAAATATTTGATGGGCACCGTGCTACTCGAAACTTGGCTATTGCTGAATATTTTACAGCCAAAAAAGAATTAATAATAAATAAAAATTACAATCTAAAATTAAAAAATGAAAAATTAATGTTAGAAATTGAAAAAATGAAAGAGTCTATAATAAAAAAAATATAATTATAAATATTTACAATATAACAATGTTTTTCTTATACACACCAAAAATATATAAAAATAAATCCATACCTATATTATAAATTCGAAAGTAACTCTGTCTGTCTGTCTGTCTTTTACGCAATCAGGGCCAAATGACTAATTCAATTGTTATAAAATACTCATAAAGAGATACTCTTCGGATGAACATAGGTTACCTTTTTTGATATTATATTTATAATATTCCTTATACATACTAATATATTAAAATATGTTTCAATTTGACATGTAATTTATTCTGCCATTTTAATAACAACCGTTGCTAAGCAACCGACACTTTACTCAACATATAATAACTATGTTTTACAAATATATTGTCTTTTAAAAATTAATAATCATTCCTATAGTTCAAGCGGACAAAGCAGCGTCCGGGTCCGCTAGTAATAATATAATTTACTAATCTCATCTAATTTTTGGTAACAAATAAAATAAAAAAATATTATTTATCTTAATATTTGTGATACAGACACAACAAGTGTGTGACTGTAAATGCAACAGGTTGTAGTTTCAATGCCCACTGTGCAGGACACAGCGTGAGGCTAAAAAATCATAAAAAATAAAAAAATAAATAAATGAGCTTCACGCTGTATCCCACACACAGCAGGGTAGGCAGAGGGAACCTAGTGTTATGACACTCCGTTCCCCACTTTCTGCCGAATTCTGGAGGCATTGCGTGTTGAGTGGCAGTACTCAACGCCGCGCTCAACCTCGACACCAGGGCGAATAAATGGAAATATAAATTTAAGTAAATATTTCATCTCCTCGAATGGGGATCGAACCCACAACCAGTCGGTTTTGCAGTCACATCTCGTACCGCTGCGCTACGACTGGTCTCAAAAAAACCATCTTGTAAAATAATTGTTTATAAGAGATGTCCTTTCCGTTATATCTTCTATTTCTGTGCTGTCATCATTATCGTCCATGTCATATGTAGGAACTTCTATTTCTTCTGGAACTTCCTCTAAATTAAAATTTCTGCAAATATTATGCAGTACTGCCGTGGCAATTATGATTGCTTCAACTTTGGGCAATGATAGACGTAAGGGGAGTGCTATAACAGGAAATCGTCTTTTCCATACCTCAAATGTTCTAAAATTACAATATTTGTATATTAGATAAGTCATTAATGAAGATTAATAGTTTTTAATAGTTACTATGAACTAATAGGTTAACATAATACCTTTCTATTACATTCCTGGTTTTAGCATGTGCTTGATTGTATCTTTGTTCTGCCTCACTAGTTGGATTAGGGACTGGTGTTAACAAATATGGTCTATTTGGATAAGCACTATCACCTAACATCCATTGATTGCCATAATGTCCTGCATCACAATCAGCTAAAACATTAATAGAATAATTTTAGGTATAATAAAATATAATTTTATATTATTATATTTAAAAATATAAATTAAAAGTGATGTATGGAAAATAAGATCATAAAATCAGCAACTGAAATTAAAAAAACTTTAATTAAGGAATTAAATAACAATTAAGATTAGAAATAAGAAAAAATCTTTACAAAATTTGCCTGCTTTTGCAATGAAAAGTTTTTATGAAAGCTTATATATCTTTAAAACATGTCACCTCTGAGAACTGAATTGTTGAAAATAGTAGCATCATGAGATGAACCAGGACAAGCAACCACATTCATAAATTGCATATCTGCATCGCAGATTGCCTGTACATTTAATGAGAAGTAACCCTTACGGTTTCTGTATTCTTTCCCTAAATTACCTAAAATTAATGGATTTATAATTAATCTATATAATGAAGATCCATTAACGTGAAATAGTTAAATATTTATAAAAAACATATCACAAATTGAGTTTCAATAACATATATACGTCATATTACATGGTCTACTGTGACCTTTTTATGTTATTGATTTTTCCTTAATTTAATTTAAATGTTTCTGTGAAATTGATAGTTATAACAGAATATGTCCTTTACACAAATTCTCCTATTAGATATATATGATATTACATGTATAGTTGATGCATCAAATATATAAATACTCACATGGTGGTTGTAAACGTATGTGAGTGCAATCAATTGCAGCAAAAACTCCAGGAAAGCCACCAATATTGTAGAATTTGTCAGCACTCTCTTGATGTACTTTTATATGTTTATCGTATATTTTACCAATTGCTGATGATATATCATACACTATCCTGCCAGCTGTAGATATTGAGACTCCAACAAAATCTGCTGCAGAAATCAACATAGTTCCCAGAGCATAAAAGCGTAATGTTAATAATAATTGATGTAAAGGTGAGACGCCATAATTTCTATAACATAAAAACAAAATTAACATATTCAAAAAGTTTTTAGGTACGTATTTTATGTATTTTGTTTATAGCATATGTATATATATCATTGATTTACCTGGAAGAAGTTACACGGACGAACGGCATTATTTCGGCTAACAAAATATTAACTGTAGACTTTGAAAGTCTAAATCTAAATGTGAAGTCAGCATCATCTAGGCTTTGCATATAGTTGACTCTCCTGAGTGTTCGTGATGAAGCGCATTGCACCTCATCCTCACTACTAGAATCTAGATCAGATAGGAACTCCAAAACTTCGTTAATAGTATCGTCACTATCACTCGAAGATATATCACTTGATGAAACATTAATCGACATATTTATTTTTGTTAGAAACAAAATATGAATGTAATATTGCAATCTGAGAATATCATCAAGTAAACTCTACAACGTCTCGGATTGCAATAAGCTGTCATTTATGCTATCGGACCAAATGTCAAAATTGACAGATCGTTTATTGGCACGCACAAGCTGTAATTTTCATACAAAGTTCATTCTTAATCTCCTGTTTGTCCTCCCAAAGACAGATTGACGTTAAAGATTAAAAATGAAATACTTCGATTGGTTATTGGCGAGCTATACTCAAAAAATAGATTGATATATCAAACTCTGGTTGCAATTTATGGATAAGGATTTACATCGAAAACTACAATAAATTACAATAATTATAAATAAAACTTTCATTGAATAGAGTACCATCCTTAATATAAGATATTTTTACGTGGGATCGATGTACGCGTCTTAAAATTAACAATAAATTATAAAATTATAAAAGATATTAAAAAAAGCTTCAAAATTACAATATGTTCGAGTTCCATTTTACGCACCTACGCATATTCATTTAAGAGTTTTAATATTGTTTGTTTATTATTTTTTTAATATTTTGGGACTTAAAGATTTGTTATTTCATTAAAAATAGTTTTTAAGGATTTTTGTAAGTAGTAATAATTTTAGCACATACATTAGGATTTCGTTAATTTAAAATTTCTATGTAAAACGGAATTATCGATTGGGCAAGGAGGGCCCTACAATCTTTTTCTTCGTTGAACATAAGTTGACTTTGCCCGGTTTGGTTATTGGCATGCAGGTTCGAGATTGGATAGATATGTGGAATAATCGAAGATTGACATTAACTCGAGATAGGAGATACATTATTAATATTGGGCAATACTCGTCGTGGTTATTCTGGTTGGTTTATACGAGTATTTGTTGTGTTTGCGTTTCATTGGTCTAGTTAAATAAGGTAAAAGCAGACAAAAAATTAAAATAAATTGACATTATATGATGTAAAAAATAAATAAAATTATATGCTTAATATACTTTTTCCGTCTAACAGCATTGAAGCAAAAAGCAAAACAGAAACAAGTTGCATTTGACTTGCAAATGAATGGCAAATCCGTTCGCTAATTTGTGCATAGCGAAGCGAAACTAAACGTTTTTAAATGACTTTGATGTCGCGTAGATAGTTCACCTTAATCTAACAAATTTAACTTTTCAACAGTTTCTGTGTTTTATTTCATTTATTTCATGGCTTTGGCATGGCAGTTAAATCTCTCACTAACATTACTTAATCAATGGCTGCAGCTTCAAATCGTTTTTAACCGACTCCTGTAAGAAAAGGGATTATCAATTCGACTGTATTTTTTTTATGTTTGTTACCTCCGAACTTTTGAATGGGTGAACCGATTTTGATTATTTTTTTTATTTGAAAGTTTTTTCGTCCCTTTATATATAGTATCTATGAGAAAGTCACATAAGTTTGCATTAGATATGTGCGCGACAAATGGATGAATAACTCAATATCACGCAAACCGATTCCGCTGATTTTTTTTTAATTTGAAAGGATACACTTCAAGGATAGTTTGATTAGGTTTAATTACGGGATCCGGTTGAAAATGGTATCAGTGAGAAAATCACATAAGTGTTAAATTTGCATTAGGTATGTGCGCGACAAATAGACGAACAACTCCATATCATGCCAACCGATTCAAATGGTTCTTTTTTTATTTTAAAGGATACACTTCGAGGATCGTTTGGTGAGAATTTGCTTAGGTTCAGACTATGTGGCAGTTCCCCTAAAATTGTTATTTTTAACCAAAAATTATGTCTTTTTTAAAACAAGCGTGTAAAGCTGAAATTTTGCTGTGAGATATAAGCTTGCACATTATAATGCGCGTTTATTGAAGTGGCATCTATGAACAACCCCTATTTTTTTTATAAATGATTTTTTTAAAAAATGTGTTAATACGGACAATGACAGTTAGTGTAGAATAATGATAAGCAACCGAAGGAAAATGATGCTGTGGTACCAACAATGATTCTTTACAATAGAATTGAAATTAAATACTTTTTTATTTAACTTCACAATGTATTACTAGTGAGAAAGTGAGAGAGAACGGAACGCCAAACGCTACGGTCTCTACATACCTCTTTCACCTCGTCCACTATCATCAACTTTTTATACATGCCATCTGTGGCGTCCTCATGCCTTACGTGAGTTCAGTACCTTTGATGCTGTATTTTTGAAGGTCAACCGAGGTCTGACCTTACTTTTGTTACCGCTCACTTTTTCTTCATCATTCTTTTTTTCTATTCCTTCATCACCAAAAAAATCATCACACAATCGTTTTCTTCGCCTTACTTCGGTTCCAGCGTCATTGTCATCTTTTATCATTTTACTGGCAATGACGTCGCAATGAATGATGTTTTTACATAGAACACGGTGGAATTTTATGAAAAACTCATTCAAAGTACATGAAATGTGCTGGTTACAGATTTTGTTCAAAATGTCAATATAAGTATATATTAACGATTGTTGAAACTTTTTTAATCTAAAAGTAGTAAACAAAGATATCAATGACGATTGATATGCTAAAATTAGGAGAATCCAATTTAAGACTTATTTCTGAATTGTTAAAGCTTCCGTGGCGGCCGTTACACCATCGGGCAATAAAGCTCTGCATGCTAACATTATTATAACCCAAAATAAACAGTACGTTAGATAACGTTTTTTCGTGGCAATATTTAAAACAAAAGCTCGCTCGATCAATTACCTTATTTTTATAAACTGTTTCTGCGATCGATTTTTGTGTAGCTACACCTAAATTATAAGCACGTTTTATTATTAAAAACTTTAAGTAAATAAGTAAATTATTTCATTGAAAGTAGCACGAAAATTGAATATAGTTTAATTACGAAAATTTTTGGAAAGAAATTAGCTAAGAATACACTAAATCTCCGCGTAAAATATTATTTTTTTTTAATTTCTATTCAATTATTAAAATATTCAATATATTTTTGTATATTCATTGAACTTCACTAAATCATTAAACTTGTCTAGACTACTTGTTTATTATTTAATTAAGTATTTAATATGATATTCATCTTCTTAAAATAATTTACTATTAATGAGTAAACACAAGAAAATTGAAATTTGTGCTTTTCAGTTCTCTGAAACGCACAAATTTCAATTTTTTTGGTTCCGGTTGAAATTAAACAATATTTTTATTTGGTAAAAAATATAAATATCTGGTAATAGTGATAAGGAAAAACATTATAAAAATTGGTGTCAGAAGTGAGATTCCTCATCGTTGCATTTCTTTTCAACCAATTTCAAAAAAGAGGATCATTTTTAACCGACGTCATAAAAGGGGGAGATTTCCAATTCGCCCGAATATTTTTTACGTATGTTCTTGTCAATATGCCAATATACGTAGTATTGTGTTAGCATGCACAATAATGCCTAATTAAGTTTGAAGTTTTATAGGACAACCACTAACTTGAGAAGCATCTCAAGGTTGGTAAGGTTGGTTAAGGTCTACCCATCACTTAAAATCGAAAAATTAATTAATTTTTAACAAAAAGAAAAAACGACTTCAAACAACGACATAAAAAGTGAAAAATAATTAAATTAAAATAATTTTGTAGTCGGTGTCAAGCTAATGCTACAACAGCCTTACTACAATATCGAATTACTAAGCCTGTTGGTTTTACTTGGCACCGACTACAAAATTATAAAATCATTTTTTTATTAAATAATAAAATTGTTTCACAAAATCATAGTACGTTTTAGATGATGTATAATTATTTTTCACTTTAGTTTTATTTTATTATTTTACACTTTTAATTCGTTGCTTGAAGTTGGTTTTTCTTTTTGTAAAAAAAAATATATTATTAGGGTACAGTATAATCGATTAGTCGTGGCCACCCTGAAGTTAAATGGCTACGCAGATTTAATTTTAAGAGTGACCGATTAAAAAATACGCAGAAGTTGAGGAAACCTAACTTGGTGGGTGGTGGCGTGGTTTGAAGTTAAGCGTTAGTTAGTATAAATATAATATACAATATTAATTGTAGGTAATTAAAACAAATTCCTTTTAACATATGAGCTTAAGGAAAAAAAATACATTTAATAGATATAATTAACTGGTGGGCGCGCGTAGCTTCGCCTGCTTATCAGCACCCTTAGGGGCGGATTCTAAAAAAAACACGAAACATGTGTTCAATAAAATAATTTTAACAGTCTGAATTTTTTTTAAAAAGTATTTTTTATAAACTTTCAACCCCTTATTTGACCCCTTAGGCGGAGAATACTAAAAAGTCCAAAATTTACGTTTCTACGCACAGTTACGGCTGTGCGTGCGTCGTATCTCAGTCAGTCAGGTACATGTCCTTCTATGTATATAGATAAGTATAATATCAGAATGTCCATATGTTTATTGTTTTGTTAATAATAGTTTCAATAGTTTTAATTGAATAATTTCACATTTTTCCACAAGAAATATTGTATGCCAAGAGCTCATTTTTAACATTTAGTGATAAGTTTTGTCTTGTCTGACGTTGGGAATAAAAAATATTATAATTCAAACATTACCCCAAATAAGGCTTTATAGGAAGGAACCTATAACCATCGCGTGTACTATGTGTATACTACGCCACAACGGCAAACTAATTACCAAAACTTAACATTAACAGAAGGTCGAAAATGTGGAGGCTTTTCTACTTCTAATTAGCCGATATAGGTCAAGATATGGAAACTTCAAACCATTGTCCAAAGAATATCATATAATGTATTTTTATAAAAAAAAAATGACAGCATCAGCTGGTATCTATAAATAGATGCTATAAAAGAAAGAATGTTGGTTTTGTTATATCATCTGCTCATCCAAGGCCTTTTAGGTAATATTTAATGGGTATTTTTTTTACTTTTATCTAGTTTTCTACTTTTGCGAAATGTGCTTCACTCTGTATCCCGCTCACAGCAGGGTAGGCAGAGGGAACCTACCGTTAAGACACTCCGTTCCCCAATTTCCGCCAAATTCTTTAGGCATTACGTGATGAACGGCGGAACTCAACGCGGCGCTTTTGCCTCTATACCAGAGTAATGAAAATATAAATGTAAATAAATATTTCACTTCCTTGAGTGGGGATCGAACCCATGACCAGTCGCGTTTGTGTTGTTGTCACATTTTGTGCTAATGCGCCACGACTGGCGCTACGATTGACGTGCGCTATAACAATTACTTTTTCAAGTTTTTCCTATACCGTTTTCTTGCTTACTTTAAAATATTATTTGTTAAATAGTAGTTACAATGATTAAAGAGATTTCGTCACCCAACAGAATAAAAATGCTAAAATTGTGAACAAATTGTTTTGATCTCCGCCTGTTCTACAAAAGAATCAGACATACGTAAAGTTATTTAAAATATTTTTCCCGCTGAGCCTTATCCCGCTCACAACAAGGTAGGCAGAGGGAACCTGGGCACCTAGTTATTGTAACACTCCGTTCCCATTATAACACTCCGTTCCCATTAAGTCTTCCGTTCACCACTTTCCGTCGACTTTCAAGAGGCATTGCGTGTTGAGTTGCGGAAATATAAATATTAAATGTTTAATTTCCTCGTGTGGGAATCGAACTCACAACCTGTTGCGTTCACAGTCACACCCTAACACCAGATCTGAACTCGAATAACAAATATAGCAATTATATTTACATCGTTCACAGTTCCTTCAGATTTCCCCTATCATCCTATCGATAATCGAAATCGAAATCTTTTCTCGATTAAAACTCGTAAATAATGATTATTGAAGGATTACAAAATACGTTGTGGCTCGCTGATGCATAATACGATGTTGTAGGTAGTGTCGACCTTGTCAGAGTCGACAGCGTGCTCAGTCGTGCTCTGGCCGCGTCATGCACCACCTGCGTAGCGTTTTTACCAAGGTGACGATATTGTTTCTGATCGAATCCACGTAAAAATTCTTCTTTCTTTCCTTCTTTTTCTCCGTGGTATCGTGGTTTTGAATTACATATTAATTATGTTGAAAATTGATTTCGGTTTAAATGTGATTTTTTTTAATAGTGTAGATAATAATATAAAGTGTTTTTTTTTGTTAAGTAAATGTGACAGTAATTTTGTTTGTATGCAGATTTGTGCAATTATTTTATTGTCGTTCTTTTTTGAGATTTGGTTGCTGGAAGTTATTGGCTTTTTGTTGTTTTGGTTTGTTATGAAAACGTAGGACGTGTAAATAACATATTTCAGTATATTTTCATTAATTTTTGTAATACTGATTTCGCTGAAATAATATGAAGAAAAATAATAAATAATATTTGTATAAAGTTATATCTATGTTTTACGATTAACAGAATAATAGTAAGAATCTTCGATATCCCCAATAAATACGGTAGCAAGTATTTAAACTGTTGATCTGCTTTTATTTAATAAATAATTATAAACTAACAAACTTTTAGTGAAGAACAAGAAAACTTATATATCTTAGTTTATGAGCCGTGTCACTATAAAATATTTTTTCTTATAAGTTATCTTAACAGTTTAACTTAATTGAAGTTTAGATACCAACTAAATAAATAAATGGCATTATAGTATAAAGTATTTACTTGCACAACTGATGTGTTTGCCTACACGTGTTTGTTGTGTAGGCGCAATATAATTGATTTCTCTTAGTAAACATTAATCATTAAGGCTTACGACTTTTTGCAAAGTGCACGGGCGTTTCTAGAAATATTTTTTTCTAGGACGGCCTGGACCTTACTTTTGAATAATTCAGGATTAATTTTAGCAATAAATTTCTGAAGAGGGCACAAGATTATTCCGGTGTGTGCACTACATGGGTAGTGTCTACGTAGTGCGCTCAATACTAAATGTTATAATTTATACTATGTAAATAATATACAAAACTAAAGCAAATAAAGAAAATCGATAATAGATACCTACGTACTCATACTGATTCATAAAAAACTGTATTGTTTATAGTATAGATTAAGAATAATTGCGACTACCTATTTAAAATACCTTACATATATGTATGCCTATAAGTATATGTTTATATAAATTTACAGGAGAAAGAAGAAAAAGCTAAATTTAAACTTGAATCAAAAGAAAAATTAAAAGATGATAAGAAAGAAAAAGTCAAAGACAAAGATAAGGAGAAGGTGAAAGAAAAAGAAAAGGAGAAAGTCAAAGAAAAAGATAAAGATAAGAAAGACAAAAAACTGACGAAAGTGCCGTCAACTGTCACGTCGGGTGTACCGTTTGAGGAGATATTTACTTTAGGAGGTGAGTGCTTATGAAAGACTAGAGGGCGCGCGCGGCTTCGCCCGCTTATTAGGAGTGAATTCTAAAAAACCACGTGTAATTAAATATTTTTAACAGTCTGAATTTAATTTTTTATAAAAATCGGTGGCAATTTAAAGGTTTTTCCATATAAACTTTCAACCCCTTATTTGAACCCTTAGGGGAGGAATTCTTAAAAACCATGAAACACGTGTTGAATGAAATATTTTTAAGAGTCTGAATTTCAAATTTTATAAAGATCGGTGCAGATTAAATTTTTTTTCCATACAAACTTTCGACCCCTATTTCATCCCTTTAGGGTTAATATTTTTGAAATTCCCTTCTTAGTGGATGTCCAGAATATGAAAATAAACATCTGCCCAAGTTTCACGTTTCTACCATCAGCGGTTACGGCTGTGCGTGCGTCTTACCTCAGTCAGTCAGCACAAGTCCTTTTATATATATAGATTACATTAAAATTATATGATTTTTTTCAACTTCATTTTATATATCACATTATAGCAGGTAAATTTGCCTCAGGAAACTCGACGCTGTTACCATACGGGATCGGAAAAATGAAAATAATAGTCTTCTTGATTG
Source organism: Heliconius erato x Heliconius himera (assembly GCA_013421005.1). Classification (NCBI taxonomy): domain Eukaryota; kingdom Metazoa; phylum Arthropoda; class Insecta; order Lepidoptera; family Nymphalidae; genus Heliconius; species Heliconius erato x Heliconius himera. The sequence goes on along the minus strand of JAATLQ010038590.1, from coordinate 42,737 downwards.
GGATTTGAATCCACAACTGTCGCGTTTGCATACGTTTTTTCACTGTACGGTGAGCCCAATAGTAATAGTGTTTTTATTTAATATTAAATGCAGCAAATAAATCATCTAATCTTTAATAATCTTTATATTGTGAAAATACAGTGCTTACAAAATGCGAAAAATAGGTGAAGACAAAAATAGAATTATCCAGTTAAATATTTTTATTTATCATATTTAAAATTTCATTTTATATGTCATTTTATTTCGTCTTTACTAATAAAATTTAAGGCTTACACGTCCGTGTGTAATTTGAAACGTTGAATGTTTTTAAACTTTTTTATTTGATATAATTTTCACGGTTTAAGTATTTAATAAAATTGTAACTAATCGGTGCCTGTACATGGAAGAAAAATAAGAAAAAACGTTATTGGGGGCATTTAATAATGTAATAGAACCTATCAATGATTTTTAATTTTTTTGTCTGTTTGTGTGTGCGTTTGTTCCCCCTAATCTCGGAAACGGCTTAACCGATTTTAAGTACAGTTTTCACTACAGGATTCTGGCAAGCTTCCCTTAATATTTATTATTTATTTTATTACAATCGGTTCATAAATAAAAAAATACATAATACACATTCGAATATAATTCAATAGGCGCGCAATATTATGACAGGTGTTCTAGGTTAAACCCTTATTAAGGAGACGTGAAGCTCAACCACGGTAATGTTAATTGGTGTATGTAAATAATTAATTTCATAGACATTTGAGGCCAGTCGTGGCGCAGTGGCACAAACATGTGACTGTAAACGCGACAGGTTTTGGGTTCGATTCCCATTAGTAATGATACCTAATATTCGTTAATTTTAAAAATTATTCATAAAATAATAAAAAGAATTTCGGTTTATTTCGTCTGAAGAGACCTAAACCTGTTATTATTGTGGTCAGAGATGTTCTAACTACGTCACAGCGTCGCCAAGCTAGTATCGTATTTTCTTTGTATAAAACACGTTATCCATATTGTAATCTGATATGAAGATAATATGCGTAACAATTTGGAGGAGGCGTAAAATCTTATAATTACAATATCGTCGATACTAAAAAAAAGATACAATATTTATCTTTTATGTATTTAAGTAAAGTTTTTTTATAAAAAACTTCTATTTCTTTCTACTAAAAATCTACATAAAAAAGGTCTATTGAGAAGATTTTGCCGTACCTTTTATAAATCAATTTGACACTGTATCCCGCACATAACAGGGTAGACAGAGAGAACCTAGTGTTAAGACACTCCGTTCCAAACTTTCCGACGAACTCTGGAGGCATTAAATAAAAAAATATATCAGTTATGATAGGTAGTCGTATCTTATACTAGATTATCAAATTCTATTTGCAATGTGGAGCTTATCGAAGCTTAGAAGCTTAACTCGTCTCAAATTTATTGAAATGGCGGCTTAAGTTTATTTTATAATAGAGATATATTGTCCGTTTTGTTTTGAGCCGTGTGATCCCGGCCTAGAATAGGATCATCCTGGTACTGGTGGTGTCGAAAGAGGCGACTAAAGTACGTGTGGTAGAGTCACGTCGCCAGCAATGGCAACACGCATGGGCAGACTCGACCGGATCATTACCACCCCCAGCATTTAAAACCGGCGTGAAGTAGTAGCTTTAAGCCACTGCGTTTCTCGTCAGGTAATGTCGGGCTCCGGCGCCCAACCCACCTTAAAGGCCGTAGCTCCTATGGTGTTGCACGGGGTTGTGGAAGGCGGTAGTTACTTACCATCAGGTGACCCAAACGCTCGTTTGCCTTGTCTTTTCCATAAAAAAAAAACATAAAGACAATATTTTAATTTTGTATTATAATAATCAACGTCAAACATTAATATTTCTTAAATCGTACGTATGTCGTACGATAGACGTATGTCGTCGTGGCGCGTTGAGATAGCGTCTGATTGTACCGTGGAGTTGTGGGTTCGATCCCCACTCGGGGGAACGTTTGTGTTTAAAAAATATTTTCGTTTTACAACTCTGGTAGAGAAAGCGCAGCGTTAAATTCTTCCACTTAACATGTCTCGAAAATTTGGTAAAATATTGTCTATTCCGTCTACCCTGCTAAGCAGGATCCTTATCCTGTTTAAAGAACTTAAACAATTTTTTCTTTTCACACGTAATGTTTTTTTTTTTTAAATAATCTGACCACCAAATCTTAGGTTTCACTAAAATATACTTGACTATTGCAATATACGAAGATATAGAAAATATAATACGAAGGCACATTTATATCTATTGTCTCAGATATTAAGATGTTTTTATAAGTTCAACCATTATTATCAAATTGCCGATAGGTCAATAGAACCTAGTGAAAAATATTTCTTTTCACAATTTTTCACCCAAAATGAGAATAATATAAAATGGAAGAAAATAATGCCACATTTTATCGTATTAAGTTAGCAAAAATGTAAATCAAGGCTGTAGTAGAGCAGTAGCAAAAAACACGAGCGACTCGGTTAAAAGTGAGGAACGGGGTGTCTTAACACAAGGTTCCCTAGTTCCCTCTGCCTATCCTGCTATATACGGATTACACCGTCAACCAAAAATAATTAAAAAAAAAATAATACGTTTCGATATTCAAATCTACAACTATCGTAACAGAGGCCAGTCGTGGCGCAGCGGCACGAGGTGTGACTGTAAAAACCGACTTGGTTAGTTGTGGGTTCGATCCCCACTCGAGGAGATGAAATATTAACTTAAATATATATTTCCATTTCTTCGCTCTGGTGTCGAGGTTAAGCGCGGCGTTGAGCTCTACCACTCAACACGCAATGCCTCCGGAATTCGGCAGAAAGTGGGGAACGGCGTGTCTTAACACTAGGTTCCCCCTGCTTACCCTGCTGTGTGCGGGATACAGCGTGAAGCTGATTTTTAACTATCGTAACATTACACGCGATCAACTGCACCATAGAGGCAACATTTTATCTTAAACATTGTTAAAATATACAAGTAAAAAATATACATTTTAACCAAACGAAAACGCTAAATGATAGTGTTAAAATATTATCTGTGCTAATAACAAAACACTGACTCAAGGTCTATGATAACGTTGTAACGTGTGACGGTATATTTTTTTTATATAATAATAGTAAACTCTAAAGTTTTATTTCTCAATATTATAAGTTATATTTTTCAATATTATAATTTCAATATTATAAGTTATTTTTAAATGTTTTCCACTAATCCATTTCTAAACGGCTTCGATATCGGCGGTGAGTGTGTTACAATTGTTTATACTTTTTACTTATAGTTTGGTCAAAATGCTAAGTTTTTCGATGTAAAACATATTTTTGTTATTGTAAAAGGTAATATTATTATTTGGATTTATATTTATTGTTTCGTCTTAGTACTTTATATTCGGTGTGCCTTAAATTTTTTTTGTTATACAACAAAGTTCACAATTTTTACTTGAATAAAAGATAAAACGTACGATATATTTTATTTTAAAAATGAATAATTTAAATATATATCTAAAGCAAGCTTGAGACGTGAGTTTTTAGTTAAATTTTGAATTTTTTTTTATCTAAATTATTTTTCTACCAATTTTTTGTTTTATTACGTGTTGGATGGCGTTTTAATCTCTTTTTATAAGATTAATTATAATATCTATTTTTATTTATTCTCTTAATAATTTGTGAAACTAGTCGTGGTGCAGAGGTACAAACGTGTGACTGTAAACGCAACAGGTTCGATGGTTCGATTCCCACTCGAGAAATTTAAATATTTCAATATTTTCTTATCTTCGCTCTGGTGATGGAGCAAAGCACGTCGTTTAGTTCAGTCATTCAACATGCAATGCCTCCAGAATTCGGCGAAAAGGCTGCGTGTGGGGTAACTGTACCAGGGAAACGAGAATGACTTTATATTAACTTTTTTTAAGTATTTTTACTCCTAGGAATAAAAATTGAGGCCGTCGCGACCCAGGGGCACAACAAGGTGTGACTGAAACGCGACGGTTGTGGGTTCGATCTCCACTCGAGGGAATAAATTATTATTTATTCATATTTTCATTTCTTCGCTTTGGCACCAAGACAAAAGCCCGGCGTTCAGTTCAGCCACTCAACTCGCAACGCTTTGAAAAATTCGGCGGAAAGTGTGTAACGGAATGCCTTAACACTTGGCTAACTCTGTCTACCATGCTGGGAGCGGGATACAGCGTAAAACTACAAAAAAAAATTCTACGTCCCATATATGTATGTATAAAGAAATTACATTACCGATAAGTACTTATACTAGTTGAAGTATTGGAGTAGGTACTCGCGTCTTAAGTCTCCTGGAAATCGATAGGCTTTTTGTATCGAGTGCCTGTTCTTACTTGACATTTATAGCTAAATAATGTTACATTTCGTTATAGAATAAAGAATGTGTAAGATAAAAAGAACTCTTTTCGTCCTATTCCTTCTATTCGGAGAAAGAAACAAAGTATTCTCTACTACTATTTTTTTTTACTTTACTTTCGAGGCCGGTCGTGGCGCAGCGGCACGAGGTGTGACTGCAAAACCGACTGGTTGTGGGTTCGATCCCCACTCGAGGAGATGAAATATTTACTTAAATTTATATTTCCATTTCTTCGCTCTGTTGTCGAGGTTAAGCGCGGCGTTGAGTTCTGCCACTCAACACGCAATGCCTCCAGAATTCGGCAGAAAGTGGGGAACGGAGTATCTTAACACTAGGTTCCCTCTGCCTACCCTGCTGTGTGCGGGATACAGCGTGAAGCTAATTTAATTTTTTTTTTACTATTTTTTTTATCATTAGGGAAGATCTGTGCGTTTTAAGGAATACCTAAGAATATATACCTTAATAATATTATTTCACAATTTTAATTTTATGGTTATTTGTTTCACACATACATACATATGTTACTCTTTATATTCACATATTATTTACATTATACATTTTCAAAATGTAAATAAAGTCTTTGTTTCACAAAGCTGTGAAATTCACCATCGTTTTATCTACAACTTTTTGTGTTTTTTTAGTTGTATTTTTTTTCAATGATAAATAATTAATATCTTAGTTTTGTAACAAGTTTATATTCAGCTGTAAGTTGACCTATTTTTAGACGCCACCTGTCCGAATTATAGATATTTAAAAAAAAGTATAATTCATCATACATTATACGAGTCCTGTTCGTCACCTATAAATAGTCGTTTCATATTTTGACACCTGTCAATATTACTATAGCAATTTGATAGCAATTAAAATGAAAGTCACGTAGAATTGTTTTTGGAAGGCTGTGTTTGTGGGGTAACTGTGCCAGGGGAACGAGAATAAGTTTTTATTTATAATACTTTTTTTTAAATATTTTTACTCCTAGGAGTAAGAATTGAGGCCGTCGTGGCCCAGGGGCATGAGGATGTGACTGAAACGCGACGGTTGTGGGTTCGATCCCCCACTCGAAGGAATAAATTATTATTTATTAATATTTTCATTACTTCGCTTTGGCACCAAGACAAAAGCCCGGCGTTGAGTTCCACCAATCAAACAACGCAATGCCTCGAAAAATTCGGCGGAAAGTGGGGAACCGAGTGTCTTATCACTATGTTTCCTCTGCCTACCCTGCTGTGTGCGGGATACAACGTGAAGCTGATTTAATTTAATTTAATTATGATTTTAGGAATAAGAGGATGTATGCGTGTTAAGTCAGTTACTCCCCAAAGGTTCTTTTAGTTAGGATAACATTAATTAATTTTAAAATGACATCATTATATTTTTAAGAAACATTTCTTATTATAAACGAACACTTTTTACATTAAACTACTGTATAATAATGTAGAAATAAATTGAATTATTTATTATTTTCTTCCAGTCGCTTTACCCATATTCGGCGTTCCACTCCAGCAGTCAGTGGAGCGTTCGAGATGCCACGACGACACCGGCCTCCCTCTGGTCGTTCGCGACAGTATCGACTTTTTACAGGTACCATTTAGAATGAAAATGTCATTTATGAAGTTATCCTATATTTATATACGCAGTGGCACAAAATATGACTGTAAAACCGACTGGTTGTGGGTTCGATCCCCACTCGAGGAGATGAAATATTTACTTAAATTTATATTTCCATTTCTTCGCTCTGGTGTCGAGGCAAAACGCGGCGTTGAGTGCTGCCACTCAACACATAATGCCTCCAGAACTCGGCAGAAAGTGGGGAACGGCGTGTCTAAACACTAGGTTCCCTCTGCCTACCCTGCTGTGTGCGAGATACAGCGTGAAGCTGATTTATTTTTGATTCTTATTTTGATTGTCATCGCGATGGTTGTAGGTTCGATTCGCTCTTTCTCTCTCGGGGAAATAAATTATTGTTATTTTTCTCGCGCTGATATCAAAACAAAGCGCAGAATGACGTCATTCAACGAGTAATGACTTGAAATTTGGAAGTTGCTTTGAGGGAGGGATTTTTTAAAACTAGATTCCCTATGCCTTCCCTGCTATGCGGAAAATAAGGACGAAGCTGAACTATATTATACAGAATTAAAAGACATATTTAATATTCATTTATAATTTTTTCAAGTCTTCTTTTACTTTAAAATAACTTTTCAGTATAAATTCTATTATATAAAAAACATATAAATCGTTCTATAGTGTGTATGTAATTTTATCATTTTATGCTTTTATTATTTTAATAATAAATAAATTAATAAAACATTTTCCTTAACATTTATTGTCTTTTTCGTCATTAATATGTAGTCGTTAATTACTTTCGCAATAAAATAAACTTGTGTAAATATATTATTTTTATGTTATTTTATATATTCTTATATTATTAAATTGAAATTGAAGTTGATGATTATAGATGACCAACATAAGGCAAGGGGACAATATCTGACTTTTAACGCGATGGGTTCTATCCTATGGGGAAGTATTTTTTTCTTTTCTTCACTATAGAAGACAAAGAAAGTTTATTGTTCCGTTACTTAAACACAAAATCTCGAATTCTGACGAAAAACGGTTCTGAAATTGATAAAAAAAGTATAAAATATGAACTACTACACTGCGTCGTACGTCGTATTTAGTACAAGAAGCGTATAACTAATAGGTAAATTACCCTACATTCGATTTGAAAGGCCCAAAGCGTATGATCGTTTTTCATACAAACTTACATACAAGCACCGTATATTAACGGCATACACCTATTTAGTTCCATTGTCACCGAAATTACTTTGCCACGTGACTTACAACAACAATGGATACTCTTTATTATATGATATATTGAAGTGTCCTTGTAAATGATGACTTTTGTAACTAATTTATTATGTCGAATTTTTAAGAGGCCAGTCTTGGTGAAGGGACCCAAACGTGACTGTAAACGCGAGAGGTTGTGGGTTCGAATCTCACTCGAGCTCGAGCATATGAATTATTGAAAATTTTAATTTCTTCGCTCTGGTGGCATTGAAAGTGTCAATGGATGTGTGTCAAGGGTAGCGGAGTGTCTTAACACTAGGCTCCCTCTGCTTACCTTGCTACATGCAAAATACAGCGTGAAGCTTATAAAATAAATATAATATATTAACATCGTGAAATGAAAAACAAATCGTGGGATTTAATTATCACACGATATTTCTATATCGATGAAAAGTTAAAATATCAATATTTAACACTATGGCTTCGCGAAATACAGTTTCATTCAAAGATTGTTAAAACAGCATCTCAAGATCGATCTTCAGTGTTAAGAGCGTCTTATTAACACACGGACCATATAACTCCATGTTCAACTTTTTTTAACTGCCTTTTGTAATGGGTTATATTTTAAATAGAACGTTTCCCTAAATGGAAGAAATCTCATTATCATTTTATGAATCTTTTGGCTAAAAAGAATTTCTACAAAAAAATAATTTATTTCCCGCATACACATTGGGAACCTTATGACATTTAGAATCAAATTTCGAAACATTCTATTTTAGGTGGTTTACGCCCAAATCTGAGACATTATTGATTGGCGTTATGAATGGCGCAACTGAACGCCGTGACTTGTCACGTTATAAATATATATACCTGAAACTAATTTTAAATATAACACTCAAGTGTGGTTTGAATACCCGATCACTGCATTTATAACCACACTTTACGACGCTGCGCCACTACAGGCTGTTTTTATAATATTCTCGTTATTTTTTTTTTCTTTTATTACAGGCACACGGCTTAAAATCGAATCAAATATACCGTGTGGAACCTGACAAGATAAAACTGCAGCAACTGCGCAAGTTGTTCACAGATCGAGGACCAACGTTTCCTTACCATTGGGACGTGCCGGTGGCTTGTGCGATGCTTAAAAGTTTTACAAGGTAATAATATATTTTTTTAGGTTTACGCTCTATCCCGAAAGTAGAAGGGTTAGGCAGACAAAACTTAACGTTAAGACATTTCGTCCTCTATTTTCCGCCTGAATTTGAAAAAGTGCTGGTTCACCGATGGTACTTAACGCCGTATTTTGTATTAATCTGCCATTTCCATTGCCTCGCGAGAGAATCACATAATATTGTATGAAATGATTGGATGGTCTTGAAAGTTTCTCTGTGCATACTAAGCTTTGCGAAATAAAGTGTAAAACAGTAAAAAATTGTAAAACTTATATAGAGACTGTAAAAGCGGGAGTTAATTCACATTCTAAAGGAGCTTCTGAGACCTATTTTATCTGGATTACAAGTGATCAGATACTACTCCTGAGTTTTTTGTCACTAAATAAATACACGAAATGCTAAGATGTTCAAATAATATTTTTTTTTTGCTTCCCGCTTCATATCCTGCTTAAAGCAACATAGAGAGAAAGGACATAGTGTTAAGAAACTTCGTGTAAGACGCACCGCCCAATTTTCGAGACATTCGGTGTTGAGTGACGGAACTCAACGACGAGCTTTGTCATGTTACCAGATCGAGATTTATCAAGACTCGAAAATAATTAATTGTCCCGAGTCGGAATCGAACTTACAGCCGTCGCATCAAACACTGCCCCATACTTTATTATGTCATTTCGTATCTTCACAGTGAACTACCAGAATCGATATTAACACAAGAGCTGCACGGTCAAATAGAGGCCGTGACGGCGATGGCGGACCCGCAGCGCGACTCCGCCATGGCGGCGCTGTTGGCACGCCTCCCTCACAGCAACTACACGCTGCTGGCGTGGCTTGTGAGGCATTTCGATTATGTTGTTGCCAATGAACAGGTTTGTTGTGTTTTATTTTGAACAATGGTTAAAAATGTATATAGAGTACGGTCAACGAGTTGTGGCCGCTCTGGAGTTTTCTAAATTTTTGCGCATTTTTCACTCGGGAATCATTACTCGTCATCATTACATCAAAAGTAAAATAAAATCCCTAAATCAAGTCTGCGCTGTTTATTGCTAATTTCAAGACGGCCACGACTCGTCGATCGTACTGTAATTATATTATTACTAGACGTAACATGCGGCTTCGCCCGCGTTGCCAAAAGGAAATAAACCAACTAAATTATAGAAAATAAATTTATTCACGTATTTATTTTGTTAGCATCTCTCTTTGTGGGCAGAGATTTATAAATTCCGGTACCCAAAGCTAATTAATCATTTAGAATCATCGTTTGGCAAGAAAGAATGCTATTTATTTTGCCCTTTAAAAAAAATCTTTTTCTTTTCTAAATAAATGTGCAAAAGATCTTATAAATGTCACAAAGTACATTATAATTTTAAATGGTATTTATTAAGATTTTGACGTGTTGTAAAAGAAATATATTTCTTTCTTAAGTGTGCAATAAGATTTAACAAACGTAAAAAAATATATTAAATATATATATTTTAGGTGAATCACGTGAACATACAAACGATAGCAACGGCGATGGGCCCCGCACTCAACATGTCACTGAATCTCCTCACTTACTTCATAACCAAAGCAGAGAAACTGTTCCCTGATGTTCGTCTTACTAAGTGAGTATTTTTATTTATTAAATCTATATTTTTAGTATAAATCTATATGTGTAAAAAAATATTACTGATCGTTTTCTGTATGTGGTAGACATATCTATTATTGGGGAAATTTGTCTAGGAAATAGAACCTAAAACAATGCTTTTTGTCTGCATGTTTGTGCTAATCTCAGAAAAGGCTTAAGCTAATCTCAGAAAAGGTTTAATTTAATTTTTACTATAGTATTAATTCATATTTTGGTAATTTTGTGTTTCTTCCATTTCAATCAGTTCATAAATAAAAAGTTAGTCACAGGCATATGTAGTAGAAAATAGAAGAGGCCCTCGTGTTCCAGTGGGACCGTGCCTGCCTATAAACGCGATGGTTATAATAATTAGATATTTTTATTTTTCCGCTGTGGTAAAGAAAGCGTGGCGTTAAATTCCGCCATTCCACATACGAATGTCACCAATAAACCCTAAGCTAAAACTAATATAAAAAAATTAACAACTTTTCTAAATAATTCTAGATACGTACCACCACTTCAGTCTCTTCCGGCGGACTTTCCAGAAACTGCGAACGAAATCAGCGAGGAATTGAGGAAACAAGAGTCCCTTTTGAACCAAATACACGCGGAGATGCACGCCGGGTTCATTACTACGGCCCGCGACCAACAGCTGTGGGAGGCGCAACGGATTGTTACACAATTGAAGGTAGTTATAAATTGTTATTGTCCAGCGGAGTAAGAGGCCCTTGTGGTGCAGTGGTACTAGCGTGTGACTGTATACACGACGGTTATGGGTTCTATTAACACTTGGAGCAATGAATTATATATAATTATTATTTATTGAATTCGCTCTGGTAACAAGGCAAAGCGCGGTGTCAACACGCAATGCCTCCGAATATTCCGTACGGGGAATGGAGTTCCTTAACATTAGGTACCTACTGACTCCCTGCTATTTTTGGTACGTGGCGTGAAGCTGATAAAAAAGTTATTTATCCATTCTGTAATCTTTTAGGTTCAAATTTAATATACCAACTAAATTTGGTATACATTTGTTAATTGTCACAAATTGTCACAAACTTCATCACTTCAATTGCCTGGTCTATCGTCACTTAAATTGCTATATACATTATATATTGTCACTGTGGCGTAGTAGATGAGGGTTAGCCTAAATCGATGGCTGTGGGTTTGTTCTTCAATTACGAAAAGGAATTATTACTTGAAATATATTACTAATATTACAAAATATTTTATAATATAAGTAGTTCCTCAATTTTTATATTTTTTTATTTTAATCAAATGTCACATGACTACACAGACCGGTCCGATATTCCGAATCTGTATAACTGAGGGCCGGATAAACTGGTCTCCACTGTGAATAAATATTTTTACGAATATACATCAGCAAATAAAAAAATATATATATGTAAAGTAAAATTTTACTTTTTCAGAGAAAACTTCGCGCAGTACAAAAATCTGTTGAACCCAATACAGCTCCCATACAACAACAACCTTCCATAGATGAGAAACAAGAAGAAAAACCAGAACCCGTCAGAAAAGACTCACAAACCAACGAAAATATCCAAATAGAAGCAGAAACTGTACAGAATGATGCCTTCGAAACTAAAGAATCTCCTAACACTAATACTAACACTATGCCAGTACCAGATTCATTTCCCGTAGAATTCGAAGATAACTTTGAATTTAAACCGCAAGAAGATAAAACCGAGGTCTCTTCTAATTTAGAACAAGAAAAACCTAAATTAACTGAAAAAGAACTGAAAGTATTACGATTGCAATTAGAAAATGCTGAATATTTACAACTAAAATCCTTACTTCAAGCCAAAATCAATTCTGAACAATTTGAAATAGTCAAACTAAGGAGTCACGTAGCCTTAAAAAGCAAACAAGAAGGTAATTTACAAAATAAAGAGCAAAAGGACAATTATACTGTAGAAGAGCAAGAGTTGAGGCAAAAGTTAATGAAGGAAAACACAATGTTGGAACAAAAAAGACTAAATTTGGTCAATCAAATATTCCAAGAACGGGTTGCGTGTATACAGTTGAAGATTGAATTGGCGATGAAGGAAATTATGTCAAAATCTTAAGATCTATCATTATTTTACAATATCATTAATTGTCATTAGACATTACTATCATTATAATTATTGTCATTAATGGAAACATATTTATTCCATTTTCTAGATAGTAGCTACTATATTGTAGTGCAAATGTATTTGTTAAGTTTTATTCGTTATTATATAATATAGTCGTAGATCTTAAATCTTAAAATATGTAATTTATTTTAAAATGCACTGATATATAGAAATAAATTATTAAGCTTTCACTTGCTTTTTTTTCATTTTATTTTTTGAACTATGAATATATTGTCCAAAAGATATAGATTAAGAAATTTAAAACACCTACAATCTATATTTACTTAATTTCTTTATTACTATTAATGTAGATAAAACAGAAAAAATACGACGATACGAGATCTCTGTACTGATTGTTGCTGAGAACTGATTGTAAAGAGAATTTCCTGTTGTACTTAAATTAGGTGATTTTTTTAATGAGGGTATCATATCTATTATTCATAGATTATTTATTATCTATATTTAGATGTTAAAATGCGTATGTATGTATGTTAATTGAAAAAATGCTACAATATGAATATTTATTATTCTCACTCGAGAGAATGAGTTATTTACATTTCTTAGCTTTGGCTCAAAAGGCTCAAGCGCCGTGTTGAGTTCCGCCACTCAATACGCTACGTCTTGAAAATTGGAAGAAATATGGGGATCTAAGTGTGTTTCCATTAGGTTCCGTATGCCTACCTTGCTATATGCGGGGTACATAAATTATTGAGGATTATTTAAAAAATAATGTTCCGATGGGAAAAGGGATTTCGTTCATTTGGACTAAATTATTATAATCTGAATGTATTATACATATAAATAAACCACACTCTTAATCACTTGTCTATTGATGAAAACTGTAACTAAATCTGTTGAGTATTTTGATAGGGCTGCTTATACATCTATGGGATGTAACTTTGTTATTCTTACTAATTCGAAATCTAAAGACTTCCGATAGGTAATTAAAAAGCATTGTTGTCTCAAGGAAACCTAAAAAATAGGGAAACAAACATACTTCGGTTCTGTAGTTATTTATATCATTTAATAAAATACATTTGACCCAACACACGTATATGCCTCTTATCCTATTATAAAGTTTTAAAATACAATATGAACAGTTTAAAAAAGATTGAACAGATTTTGACAGTGACTACGAAGCAAGTATCCATTGTAAAAAAAATCTCAAAATATTTATATAAGGGCATTGGTGGCACAGGGACACAAGCGTGGCCGTTAATGCGACAGGTTCTGGGTTCGATTCCCACTCGAGGAAATAAAATATTTTCATTTACTTCGCCCTGGTGTCGAGACAACGCGTGACCATTTCGTTGTTCAACACTCACAATGCTTCCAGAATTCGGCGGAAAATGGGGAACGGAGTGTCTTAACACTAGGTTCCCTCTGCCTACCCTGCTGTGTGCGGGATACAGCGTGAAGCTAAAAATAATATAAAAACTAATATATGACATTTTTTCTTAAATTTATTACTGATACATAACTTTCATAATCGTGAAGTTTAAATCATTAAATTAACAAAGTAAATTTAACAAACATTTACCTCGCTGTCTATATTTAACGACCACTTAAGACGGTTTATCGTCACTTAAATTGCTATGTACATAAATTGAATTTATCTTTTAGTTATTTTGTATATTTTATTATTGCAATACGAAAAAATATTTAGTATGGACGTATGTTCTAAATAGAACGAACTCATTTGCGTTTTTAAAAATTATTTTGAAGTATACGAGATCATTTAACAGATTAAATAAATATATAATACTCATTGAGGCCAGTCGTGGCGCAGGAACACAAAGTGTAACTGTAAGCCGTCTGGTTGTGGGTTCGATATCCAATCGAGGAAATTAAATATTTATTGAAATTTATATTTCCATTTCTTCACCTTAGTGTCGAAGCAAAAGGCGGCAACACGCAATGCCTCCAGAATTCAGCGGAAAGTGGGGAACGGAGTATCTTAACACTAGGTTGCCTCTGCTTACCCTGCTGTGTGCGGGATATAGCGTGAAATTTGAAGCGATAATACTCATTTTTTATACAATATTATTCTAAACTGAGTTAAAATACTTTTTTAATACTCGATTTTATTTATGATAGCTTCGAAATATATCTTGGGTAGCATTAGCAGGTTATGCAAAGGGAGATTACAGTCAATTTCAATACATTCCGTTTTTAACTTTCCGTTCTTTGAAACATCATATTTTGGATAACGAATCTAAAAATACGTATTTAGGAAACGTATAAAAATTTTAACGTAACGGTACTCGAACCTGCGCTTCCTGGAATTTTTATACGTTTTCTAAATAAGTATTTTTCCTAAGTGTGGAATAACACTTTAAAAATAAAAATGCTAAAAATACGTCTTATCATATCAGGGCGGGGAAATTAAAATATTTTTTTCCCTAGTAGGAATCGAACCCACACCCATTACTACCATTGCACGACTATATCTTCTTTATAGTGTAATCATAAGAAATATTAAAAAGTAATTTATATTTCATCGTTTTTTAGACATGAAGATATTAATGATATCTTCCAAGTACGTACTGATGACCGGAAATCTTAATTCGGAATGGCTAAGAAGGTTATCGCTTTGACCCACTTAGAAGACAGAGCTCCATTCAAGTATAGAATGGCGGTAAAAAAATCTAATACAAAAAATCAAACAATGAAACATAATATTGTTACTATAAAAGTAATCAAATGTTCCGTACAAATAAATCCTACTAATATTGTAAATGTGAAAGTTTGTAAAGATGGTCGTTTGTTCCACTTTCACGCAGAAACTACTGAGCGAATTAAGATGAAACTTTTCATTATAGTAAAGAATAATAAAAAGTCAGCTTCACGCTGTATCCCGCACATAGCCGGGTAGGCAGAGGGAACCTAGTAATAACACACTCCGTTCCCCACTTACATTCTACTTCATTACACAGATTACAGAATAACGTGTAGGCTACAATTTATGAAAAGATTTTATATAATTTGAATATTGTATAACAATAAATTCAAGCGGACGAAGCCGCGCGTTATTTATTACTATTTAATAATTCTTAAAGCGAATAAACTTAAAGTCTCAGGACGTCAACCTTGTATCTATTGCATAAATCTGCAGTTTTACGAATATATGCAGGTAGGTCGCATCGTAAAAGTTATTATACGAGTATACTTAAAAACTTCTATGTAAATATGAAATTTTGTCCGATGTTCGCTGGTTCAAATCCCATAGGATGAACAGTGGAATGTGTGTAGAATTTCAATAAGATTCCATATTTTATTTCAGTCTGTTTAGATAGAAAGGACCCAAAAGTAGTTTATTTTAATTTTCTTTCGACGATATAATGATGATGATGATGAGAATGATAATGATCGTTAGGTGATGTCACTTTGTTCACTAATTTTGATAGCAAAAAATTACATATAAAATATAAATAAAAAAAATAAAAATATGTCACTTGAAATTATAAACATATGTATTTAGGTAGGTACTTTAAGCACATTTCGTGTTGCATTCAGCACTTACCTATTAACCTTTACAATTAAAATATATTCCCAGTATTGACTTCTGAACCTTTTATTTTAACAAAGAAACATAAATATTTCATACAGTTATTTTTTTTTAACGTCACCCAGCTACGTATGCAGAGGGAACCTAATGTTAAGACATTCCGTTCATCATTATCCGCCGAATTTTAAAGGCATTGCATGTTTAGTGGTGAAACCCAACGCCGCGATTTTGTCTCGACGCCAGAGCGAAGGAATAAAAATATTAAATATTTCATTTCTTCATGTGGGAATCGAACTCACAACCTGTCGCGTTTACAGCTACAGTTTAAGCCCCTGCGCCACGACTGACCTCAAAAAAAAGTTATTTTTATAATAAGTTTAAGACTTACGTAACCATACAACAACATACTCATATTTAATACATATTTATATCAAGATTGGCTTATCGCGTTCATCGTAAATCGATTACGATAACATTTTTTTCTTATAATATATGTATATTAATGCCTTTTAAATAAGAAACCATAATATAGAGGAAAAATACGAAAATTGATTAGCCCTAATGGAGAAACCCTTAGTAGGATTAAAATTCACACATACCTATTGTTTAAGGAAATGAAATATTTATTGCGTGTCCAATTCTTACTCGAAAAAATAAAATATTTAATATATTAATTTCTGGGCTCTGGTGTCAAGGCAAAGCGCGGCGTTGAATTCCGCCACAAATCACACAATGCCTCCAGAATTCACCGGAAAATGGGCAGCAGAGTGTATTAACACTCCCTCTGCCTACCCCAACACAAGCGGGATACAGCGTGAAGAAACAAAAGAAGGTTTTTTATATAACATATAATTATATTAAAAAAATACAATCACAAGCGCTGGAAGGAACAAAAAGTCATGTATAATCGACGCCCTAATTGCATAACCGTACGCGGTTTCTTATCTCAGCTCAGCAATTATCACTAAGTAGGTAACGTATGTAACGATATCACAAGACTTTGTAGATTTCTTTACAATGATAAACAGAAATGTCGTAAATGACTTAAATACATTCAATTTATATATAATTATAGCGCAACTGCATTTATTTATTTGTTTAAATAATATAATTTATATGTAGAGCTCACTGTTTAGTTTTAGGTTTCTTGTTATGAAATATCTTAGTATTTGGCCAACAAAATGTTATTATTATTAATCATCATCATCATCATCACCAGGCTGTCCTAGTCCACTGCTGGACATAGGCTTCTCCAATGGCTCTCCACTGAACTCTGTCTTGACCTCTTCGCATCCTGAAGATGCCAGCCACTTTGCGAATATCGTCATCCCATCTAGCTGGAGGACGTCCCACATTACGCTTGCTTGCTTATTAATACAAAAAAATATATATTAACAATCCATACCTATATTATAAATTCGAAAGTAACTCTGTCTGTCTGTCTGTCTGTCTGTCTGTGCCGCAATCAGGGCCAAACCGCTAATTCAATTGTAATAAAATACTCATACAGAGATACTTGAGGGTCTTCGGATGAACATAAGTTACTTTTTATTCTCATATTTGTAATATTGTCGATATATACTAATATATTAAAATATTTTTCAATTTGACAGGCAATTTATTCCGCCATGTTAATAACAACCGACCGTTGCTAAGCAACGGTTTGCTAAGTTTATTTGTTGTTATAAGCAAACGTCACCCAAAATGAGCTTGCTTAACCCATACATGGCGTGCGCCGACTCAACCTTATGAGATACATAAAAATATTGTCCTTTAAATAATGTTTAAAAAAGTCCGCGATACACATACCATATTTATCTCTTAAGCAAAGTAACACTGTAACAACAAGTAACCATTTTAATTAATTTACTTTATATTTATCGGGTTTTTGTTGTATGTATTTTCTATAATTTGATATTAATCCTTATGAAAATGAATATAATAGTCACTTTTAGCATTTCATCTAGATTGAAATTATAGTTCACTGTATAACATTCTAATAAATAATTAAGGAGATGTCACTGATTCGAAATAACCTAGCATACGACCGGCATAGTACGACCGACGCGAACGGGCAGATGACTTTGACGGTTTTGTAAATTTTCATACATTTTCGAACTACTGTTAATTTTTATGTAATTATTTGCTGTTTATAATTAATTTATACTTTTCTTTGGTTCTTCGCTTATTCGAGGAGCAGATTAGTTAGATTTTCATAAATTTCTTGGTGTGGTGTAAGTTGCGGCCCTGCGCGGCATCGGTGTAATATTATTTAAGTATTAAGGAGAGAATTGTTGG
>JAATLQ010038590.1:0-24770 GCA_013421005.1 Heliconius erato x Heliconius himera | reverse complement strand
TTATCTATACCGTTGTTATACACTTAATAAATTGTGGTTTTAGTTTTCTGGGATTTTATTTGATATTGCTCGTAAAACTTATCATATTTAATGTAGAAAGGACTTTAGTTATTTCATATAGTATCTATGTACGCGCGCAAAAAGATTTTTCCCGGGTAAATCAGTAAAATCGATCACTGAAAGTCCAATAAAAATTAGTTCAGTTATTCTGGATATTAGCTCGGGGAAATAGAAAGACAGTAAGAGATAAAATTATTAATAATGTAGCTGGTTTTGTTTAGTTTTTTTTGTTAATATTTTACTATGGTTACGTTTACTTATATTTTTTTTTATTTAAATTAGTTACATATTTTCACAAACAATTTCCTAAATATATCTATAAGCATTCGTAAAGTTTAAGCGGGCGAAGCCGCGTCCGGGTCCGCTAGTATTATTATAAATATCAAAATTATAAATATTATTTTTCATATTGTTTTAAATATGAATATGTCGCAGTTGAGGCTATCTTGGTAAGTACACCATACAAACGGCAAACTGCGGTTCTGGGTTCGATCATCACTAGGCAGAAAGATTTTTTTCATTTAATTTCATTTTCTCTCTGGTAACGAGGCAATGCGTGGCGTTGAATTCCGCAACCCACACTCAATGTCTAGAGAATTCGACGGAAAGTAGGAAACAGTAAGGTCTAAATAAAAAGGTTTTTTTTTAAGACATTACATTGACATTTTACTTAGAGAAGACATTCATGTAAATTCTATCCAAACTCCATTGTGTTGCGTCTTTCTAATAAAATACGGCCAAAGTAAGGAAAGAAGAAAATGGAGAAGGAGCAAAAAAAATCTTTGTTAGCATCATCATTCTAATTTTAAATAGGTATATATTTTTACGATAGCAGATTGCTGTAGGACAAGATGCGTTTGGCTTGAGCAGTAAAAATTGAAACCGAGAAGGCTTGACAGGCAGAAAGTAAATTTTAAAGTAGTATAGGCCAGTCGTGGCGCAGGGGCACAAAGTGTGACTGTAAAATCGACTGGTTGTGGGTGCGATCCCCACTCGAGGATGTGGAATATTTATTTACATTTATAATTTCCATTTCTTCGCTCTGGGGACGAGGTAAAACGCGGCGTTGAGTTCCTCTACTTAACACGCAATGCCTCCAGAACTCGGCGGAAAGTGGGAAACGGAGTGTCTTAACACTAGGTTCCCTCTGCCTACTCTGCTGTATGCGGGATACAGTGTGAAGCTGATTTTATTTTAATTTTGATTTAAAGTAATTTAGTTATTTAGATCAGCGACTTAAATGCCGAAATAAATTAACTATGTATGTAGGTACGTCATTTAAATGTGAAAGTGTTATCAATTTATAAATTAATTTTCACTTCTAAATTAAAAACTCCTATGTTACTATATAAGCTGACGTTTTAGCTTTCTACATCTCAGCATACAGAACGAATAAAAAAAAATATGTTAAAGCACCCCAATCTCCACATACGTATTTTTTTTGGAAATATTGTTTATACATTTGATAAAAATAACCGCTGTGTTTTGTAATAATAGGCTGGCGACAAGAAAAAAATATGCTAATTTCACCAAGTTGTCATCGAACCCACAACCAACGAGCATACAATACTGCGCCACGACACCGTCAACTTGGAAAGTATAACTTCATAGTGCCCGTTAGTCAACTCAATACAAACTAACGTCAGTACGTATGTATGTAAATTAAATTAAATCAAATCAAATCGGGGATCGAACCCTCAACCAGTCGGTTTTACAGTCACACTTCGTGCCGCTGCGTCACGACTGGCCTGGATATATGTATCTTCGCCTAATATAAAAGTAATTATGTCGATCTAGTTTTAAAAATAGTTTTACTTTGATTTGTATAAAAAAAAAATTTTCTTATTATTTTATTTCCATTTGCATATATTAAACACCTATCTTGTTATTTTTCTTTTTTTTTCCAGCTTCACGCTGTATCCCGCATATAGCAGGGTAGTTAAAGGGAGCCTAGTACTAGTAGTAGTAGTGTTAAGACACTCCGTTCACCACTTCCCGATGAATTTTCCAGACATTGGATGTTGGGTGGCGGCCGTTGCCGCTTTTGCCTTGGGACCAGAGTGAAGAAATGAAAATATTAATAAATAACAATTAATTCCCACGAGTAGAAATCGAACTCACAACCGCCTCGTCACAGTCACAAGCTTATGCTCCTGCGCCACGACGTCCTCCTGTCTTAATTCTTCCATAAAAACTGTTTTTAATAAAATAAATATAAAAAACCTATCAACTTATAAGCAATGATGTACGTATAATACTACTAAAGAAAAAAAATATATGATGTTCGTGTATTAAGCGTACAAAATCCGGCGTACACAAAAATAGCTTACATTATAGTACAAGGCAGCGGTACATAAAACATTTCGATCGTAGATTTCAATTAATTTGAAAATTTTTACGATTCCGCCTCGAATAGTAGAATGAGTCACGACTCCGACACGCTACGTACATGGATACACAGACAGACGTATCGCTTCCTGAAGCTTTTTATATATATTTTATCACCAATATATCACTAGTAAACTTAAAACAAGAATTTATTTTATAGAAGGAAATTCCGAAATTAGGAAGTTTGATCGCATCCGCGTCGGCGCTATAAAGAGTGGATATGTACATACATTGTCCTTTGATCCCGAAGAATGTAGCATCGAGTCAAACATCGCGATATTATTGGATGTCCTATATTATTCAATCATCAAAATGAATTCAAGACGCAATGCCACAGGGGATCGAACCAACAACCTGCCACGTTTACATTCACATGCTTGTGCCACTGCGCCACGAGTGGCCTCTGATTTAAAAATTATATTAGATGTGTGTTAAGCGCGGCGTTGAGTTCCGCCACTCAACACGTAATGCCACAATTTGCAAAAATTTTGCGGAAACTGGAGAACCGAAATGAACAACTATATACGGGATACAGCATGTAGCTAAAATATGTTATATTAAATATTTACGTATTTCTCATTTAGCCCTTACATATTGTTAACAGAATATTAGTTTTGTTAGAATCATTTGTTGTAAGATATAAGTTATTAGTTATGTCATTTTGACAGTTTAGTTTTTTTTTTTATTTTTGTAATGTAAGTCTTATATAAAGAGTGGATATGTACATACATTGTCCTTTGATCCCGAAGAATGTAGCATCGAGTCAAACATCGCGATATTATTGGATGTCCCATATTATTCGATGTTTGTTGCCGGCGTTGAATGAAAAACATCTAAAAACGTGGTGGTGACCCACATTTCTGGGTTGTTATAGTGAGCGATTCGGTTTAGATGGCCGTATCGTGTCTGTTTAGTTCTACTTTCTGAGAAAGCTGAAGTTTGTATGAGTCAACAAATAACTTTTAGAGAATTTATTCGTACATACCAAGTAACTACCAAAATTAATAAATACCAAATTATAATTAAATTTTGTATATAAATATATAATTTTCAACAAATTATATATAAATTAATATAAAAAATTATAAAAACTCTTTTCTTAGAAACAAAGATAAATAGATTTTTTTAATTTAATACAGATGTCATTCTTATTCATCTAATAAAATTTCTGTTTGTCATTTTCACTGAATCTTTCAGAGTATATTATACGGTCATGTGCTTACTTCACGTCAAAACAACTTACGATAGGTTAACGAAATATTAACATGAAAGATGAGAAGTAAAGGCCTCTATAGACATTTAAATATTTGTGAAATTAGTATTTTTTTCCTGAGCTTCACGTTGTATCCCGCATGTAGCACGCTGTATCTCGCATATAACAGGGTAAATACTTTCGTTCTGCAGTTTCCGCCAAATTCTTGTGGCAACAACCTGTCACGTTTACATTCACACGCTAGCGCCACTGCGCCACGAGTGGCCTCTGATTTAAAAATTATATTATGTGTTAAACGCGTCGTTGAGTTCCGTCACTCAACACGTAACGCCACAAGAATTTTGCGGAGAACTGAAATGTCTACCCTGTTATATACGGGATACAGCGTGCAACTAAAAATATATTTAAATTTTATATAAAATTTTATAAAGTTATATTAAATACTAGAGGGCGCGCGCGGCTTCGCCCGCTTATTAGGAGTGAATTCTAAAACCACGAAACACGTGTTCAATAAAATATTTTTAACAGTCTGAATTTAAATTTTTATAAAAATCGGTGGCAATTTAAAGATTTTTCCATATAAACTTTCAACCCCTTATTTGAACCCTTAGGGGGTGAATTCTTAAAAACCATGAAACACGTGTTCAATGAAATATTTTTAAGAGTTCTGAATTTCAAATTTTATAAAAATCGGTGCAGATTAAAAATTTTTTCATACAAACTTTCAACCCCTATTTCATCCCTTTAGGGTTAAAATTTTCATTCAAATTCCCTTCTTAGTGGATGTCCAGAATATGAAAATAAACATCTGCCCAAATTTCACGTTTCTACCATCAGCGGTTACGGCTCTACGTGCGTCTTACCTCAGTCAGTCAGCACAAGTCCTTTTATATATATAGATTTACGTATTTCTCATTTAGCCCTGACATATTGTTAACAGAATATTAGTTTTGTTAGTATCATTTGTAACAAATGATCTTACAAAAGTTATAAGTTATTAGATATGTCATCTTGACAGTTCAGTTTTTTTTTTATTTTTGTAATGTAAATCTTATATTAATGATAAATGCTCATATTTATTTTTTATTTATCTCAATATTCCAATTTTTGAATGATCAGCAAAGACTTCTCTTCTAGAGACGCGCAATATTTGGGTCAATTTATCTCGTACAAACATTAGAATGGATTCCAAAATCGTCGGATTTTGGTTCTTCGGCATAATTTTACTGATGCATTATATGAATTTCTTAGTTTATTAATAAATTGAAGTTTGTACACACAAAAAAATATTAAATATGCTTATTTAATCACTATATATAACGGTAAGGTTTATATTCCCGTGTTATGTAAAACAAATGCAAAAACTTATTAAATGTCTTCAAAGACTTTATATTAGGTGTAAATAAATGTTTATTAATTTGGCAGATGACGTCACGGCTCCAGTCGACGCCAGCTTCACGCACGACTGGGCACCAATCAACCAAGTGCGGTTAGTCATACTTGAACACCTTGATACCTACGTCTAGATTTTTTTAAGGTTTAACCGCAACTTCGCGTAGAAAAAGCTAATATATTATAGTATTTATTTTAGTTTCAGTCTATGCAACATATATTATAGGATAGCCGCTCGCTTGGCTACCCTAGTATATGTGTTGCTAGTGATAAGACACTCCGTTCCCTACTTTCCACCGAATTTTGACTTTCTTTTTTTTTCAGCTTCACGCTGTATCCCGCACACAGCAGGGTAGGCAGAGGGAACCTAGTGTAAGACGCTCCGTTCCCTATTTTCTGCCGAATTCTCGAGGCATTGCGACTCCTCGACACCAGAGCGAAGGAATGGAAATATAAATTTAAGTAAATATTTCAATCCTCGAGTGGGGATCGAACCCACGACCAGTTGGTTTTGCATTCACACTTTGTGCCGCTGTGCCACGACGACTTTTATATTATAGTAAATTCTCAGTATATATTAGATCTAACATTTACAAATGGCTAGAAATGAAACGCGTTTGTGTTGAAAATTTATTTTAACGTTTAAATACTAATTAAAAGTGATTACGTTAATGATCCCAAATACCAGTAAATAACAACATTACGTATTTTCATATAATAATTGTACTAAAACGATTTATTGTTGACTCTACCAACTTTAAAATATATTTGTTTGTTCTTAAATATTTGTTTATCCGATTTTTTTTAACGTTGTTATTTTTTTCTAATTTCAGACGTGACCTTTATCAAGTTCATACTATAATAGACATTATTATAACAGGAAATTGAACAGTCATAGTTAGCAACCTACGAAGCGACCCACATATTGCAGACACATGCTCAGAGGCGGAACTCGACGCCGCGCTTTGCTTCGACATCACTGCCAGGATATGAAAATATTAAATAATTCATTTCTTCGAATGGGAATCGAAGCCAAATATATTGCATTTACCATCATATACATACTTGTGCTCTAGCGCCACAACTGATCTTTATTACAAATTTGATCTTTGATCTTTTTTAAATTACAAATATTTGATCATTGATCTTTTATAAATTTCAAATCATTGAATCAGTAATAAGTTTCATTTCTTCGCTCGACGTTAAGTTTCTCCTCTCACATGTAATATCTCCAGAATTCGGTGGGAAGTGGGGAAAGGAGTGTCTTAAGACTAGGTTCCCTCTGTCTACTACATGTATTTCCGCACATACAGACATACAGAATATCTCGTAAAATACAGTGACGATTTTCTCGATTTATTGTTCAGCAAATTATTCAAAAATAGAAAAATTCTTTAAGCGCACATTGTACTTTTATTATTATTATTTTTTTAATTTTGTAAATTGTTTTATTTTTTTTTAAATGTGCAATAAAGTATATTTATTATTATATTATTATTATTATTATTGTCCGATAGATTTTTTTAGTTTTCTGAACATGTGTTTATACCAATATAAGATTGAAGCGACGACTCTACGTTTTTTATAAATATTGTAAGCATTGCTTACTTTGGAAAAAAGTGTATAAATATGTTTAATAAAATATTTATTCATCTATAACGTCGCATAAAATGATTTATAGTGCATCAATTATTAAAATAGCGAATGTGTTATAAATCACTTTGTTAATAAAAAGTTAATTTATGTAGACAAATAATAATCTTATGCATATGTATGTATAGTAGTGAAATGAGGCCGTCGTGACTCAGGGGCACAAGGGTCTCAATCAACGCTACGGTTGGCGGTTCGATCCCCATTTGAGGAACTGAATTATTATTTCTCAATATTTTCATTTCTTCGCTCTGACACCAAGGCAGACTCCCGATGTTGATCTCTGCCACTCAACACTAGTGTCTTAAAATTCGGCGGAGAATGGGGAACGGAGTGTCTTAACACTAGGTTACCTCTGCCTACTCTACTGCGTGCGGGATACAGTGCGAAGCTGATTTAGAAAAAACTAATTTAAATATAGACAAACAACAATTTAATTTATGTAGTAATAAAATTAACCTATATAGCTAATTATACATAGTTGTGTGTCAGAATATTTAGTATCAAAACGTATTAATTCTCTTGAAAATTTTTATCGCGAACGCCATTCACCTTACCATTGAGTCACCACCCACGGATACACACCACAATCCTCAGTAGAATTATAACTTATATGCAAATGAAATGATATCACTGTCCAAATAGCCTCGATCATTTTAGGGATCGGCCGCCTTCGGAAGAAACTGTACTGGAGTCGTTGACCGACCAAGAATTGCTACAAATAGAGAAACGCACGTACTCACTTAGTCGCAGCAGTAGGTATAAATAAAATTAGCGCCGGATCCCGGGTAAGAAGACAAAAAAAAATGGTCACCGTTTATAAATACGGATTTAAGGAATACAGTGTGTGTTTTGTTGTTGAGAACGCGATGATTCATGTGTTATATATATATGTGGGTAAATGTTGTTTTGTAAACAATCTCTGAATTGACTTCCGGTATTAATATAGATATATTTTATTTTTGCGTCACGCTATATTCCGCAAACACCAGGGCAGGTAGGAACCTAACCTAAACCTCAGAAGGCATTGCGTGTTGAGTGGCGGAACTCAACGCTGCGCTTTGCCCCGACACCAGGACGTAGAAAATGGAATTATTAAATATTTAATTTCTTCAAGTGGGAATCGAACTCACAATCTGTCGCGTTTACAGTCAAATTTTGTTGTGGCTTACGCCACGACTGGCCTATAAGGCCAGTTAAATATATCTATAAGTTCAAATTATGGGTGCTCCATGGCGTTTCGCAACAGAATAACCAATATGGTGTGAAGTAGAAGTGTAAAACACAAACCTAAATATTAAACCCGGCTGTCTCCTTTAGCAGCGAGCTCGGTCAGTTATGAAATAAGCACGCAGAGATTTCTACATTCTTGACCACACGAGACACTTATACGCCTCACCTTACAGTAAATTTTATTTTTATTGTGAATCTCACGATCGTTACTTAGACCGTTTTATTTTATATAAGATTTTTTTTCCCCTTCACGTTGTATCCCGCACACAGCAAGGTAGGCAGAGGGGATCTAGTGTTAAGACACTCCGTCCCCCACTTTCCACCAAGTTCTGCAGGCATTGCATGTTGAGTGGCAGAACTCGACGCCGCGCTTTGCCTCGACACCAGAGCGAAGAAATTAAAATATAAAGGTATATAAATATTTCATTTCCTTGATGGAGGATCGAACCCACAACCAGTCGATTTTAGTCTCACTTTGTGCCCTTGCGCCAACTGACGACAACAACGACTGGCCTCAATATATAACATATAAACACAAATATATATATACAAAATTGCACAATTGCTTCAAAAAAAAACCTACATTAATTTTACCCACACAATATTTCATACCATATTTGAAACCGCAGATTAAGCAAAAAAGAAATTGAGGTTGAGACTTAAAAATGTGTAAACGTTGTTTATACTTGAATATATTTAAATCATTTCTATTAATAATATACAATATACATACAATAAACAAACGATATTAGAAGGAAACTCATTACTTAGACAGCCTTGAAAACAATACGTTATTTGTAATTGCTTTCCAAAAACTGACGAATTTAATGAGTTCAACGATAAAGCATGAAGGAGGTAATTAAGATAAACCAACACAAATGTTGCTTAAATACTTTTTGCAATATAACATTTTTTTTTTTAAAGCCGCGGTGATATACCTATTCATACAGTTCCCAGTGCTGTTTGTACGTAAAACGCAATTGTAAGAACGTAATTTAATTTATGTGAGAAGGTCTACGTACTTTCGCTTTGAAACAATGATAATTAATTATTCTAATTCTACATTTCCCGTTTTCACGTACCTACATACATACATACATACATACATCCTTATTTCCGCTTCATTTGAAACGTAACCATTATAGTATATATAAATATATATTAATTTAAAAGTTATATTTACAATACGCTTACTATAATTTATTGCGTAATTACCAACTTTACTTCTTTTACTATATCTTTATACTTTAGTAAATATAAATATTGCCAGTTCGCGTTCATAGTCGACGAAACACAGTAGTTTCAGCGTACGCTGAGACCGCGAAGGTGCCCGCGAGACTCCCTAGAGTCGGGCCAACACCGCGTTCGGGACGGACGGACGAACAGTCGTTTCAATATTCATTATATAATGAACGCTCGGCGATCGGCCGCCGCCGCCGCCGGTTGCTTTCACCCGCTCCGCTATTAATTACGAACCGAATATCATTTGTGTTAGTTCGGTTTTATTTACACAACTGTTTCGAATGCTAAAAGATAAAGAGGACAAGTGGTGCGGTACGCGGGCGTCGTATCTTATCGGGACTTACTCTATTGATCACTCATCATTATATCGCGAACGGCCCGCCTTATACGGACGAGCGGACCACCTTTATTCTCCAATTTAACGTGTGGACGTGTCTATAGGCGACTGCTCCATAGCCGCGATGTTGCCGGTGAAGTCATTATGTGTGCCGTACTAAAATAGAAACACAGTGTTTGCAGGAAAATAGTATCAATAATAAAAGTGTTGTGGTTTGTTATCGAGCGGAAATGGCGCACAAATCGCCTACAACGAGTGTGAAGTCGAGGGAGATGATCGGCGGGGACCAGTTCAGTCAGCGGCGCGAGGTATTCGAAAAGCACGACACGGTGTTCCTACCCCTACCTTCCCCTACCTCCGTCACGCCGACGTACAAGGAGGTAGAGCCGATCATAACCACCAATCACGGTATAACGACGTCTAATTTTAAGCGCAATACCCCCGGGTACTCCAGCATGCGCGAGACGAGAAGCGAAGATCGACAATACGACTACCGACCACGCAAGTACTCCGATAATTTTACATCTGAACTGAACCAAAGTGATGATGTCGACTACAGATACAGTATGGCCGAAAGAAACAGGCGATTGTCGAAAATGAGACGAGATTTCTTAAAATCAAACTTACACGAACCTGGCGAGGGCACACTGCACCGAGGCGGGGTTCGCGCCTCTCTACCTACTACTAACACGGTCTCGACGATAAGGTACAAAGTAGAAAATCTTAATATTCATAAATTTCCATTCGCCGAACCGTATTCGACGCCAACACCGACCCGAAGAGTTGTTGTGGATTTAGGATCACCAGGTGATGAAGTTGACAATGAAGATACACAGGATAAGGAACAAGAGAGGCCGAAGCATCAGAGCTTACCAAATGATATAAAACCTGGTTCACCTGTAATAGATCCTCAGAAACTTTATGAACAACTAGTCAAACGATATTCGCCACAACGCAAGCCGGTAGATTGGACATTACCCCCAACCAGGCCGAAGGTAGTCGGTTCAGTTCCAAAATCGACATCGAGTGTTGCAGATAGCGTGGACAGCGATGATAAAAAAGATGAAGGAACGGACGATGTTTTTGTGAAAAGAGATGAAAATAAAGAGTCAGAGGAGAAATCGGCAGAAGAAATTAAAACAAATGCGGAAATATTACATAACGGAGAAATTAGCGGCAATAAAAATGCCGACAGCAACAATTCTCCTAATAAAACTAACGATTCCAAAATCTCTCTCTCCGAGTTAGAAGAGAATGACTACGTGCCGGAATTGTCCTCTATTAAACAAGCACTAAGGAAAGATTCAGTTAAAAAGCCACACGTTGATAAAATTATAGACCTCACCTTCCCAGCGCTTATTGATCAAATAACAGCAGAAGCGGAAGAGAACAACCAGAAAGCAGAAGGGAAAAAAGTAAAGAGAAAGAGAAGTTTCATAGATAAACTTTTAGGTAGAAATAAAGGTGTCAAGAGCGAAAAACAATGAAAATGGGTAACGCTGTTCAGGCCAAAGACAGTTCAAGGTGGACTTACAAACCGTCTGTGTACTATTGTGAAAAAACAACATGTTACTTTTGTGAAAATTTTATACTGTAAACATAATTAATTTTACTACTTATAAACTTGAACGGTTCCAATAAGTGCATATAAAATGGAAAATAACTTAGGGCGTTTCAAAGGTAGGTCCGGCTATAGAACATGTAATGACGTCAGTATCTTATCACCTGATAAAAATTGAAGTAAATTGATACAGTAACAACATTATATTATTATATTTTTAATATTTGTACTGAAGCTAACGATGGCAAATCCTCTAATTTTATCTTAATGCAAAAGGTTATCGTAAATTGATAAAATACGTGCCATGTGATACTAACTCGACAAAACCCTGCCTTATCCATGTCTGCATTTAGAGAATTAATTATTATTATTATTAATAAATTAATTAATAATTAATTAATTAATAATAATTGTTTCTTAACCGTATTTGTAAATATTTCACTTGTGATTGATATTTATCGCTTTAAAAAATGATAATTTAATATATCAACCTACCATATTGAATTGAGTAGAAGGCCGTTACCGCTAATAATATGAAAATTGTAATATACTTAGTTATGCATATACTATAAATTTTATTTATTACAACATAGATGTTAAACAGTTTCCTGTTTTTTGTGTTATTTACGAATGATTCATATATTTTGTATGTGATAATTTTATATTAAATGAACATATTTTGATGTATTTTTGTGGTAAAAGAACTATAAATATATAAGGATTTTTTGTATATATTTTACCATGTTCGAAGTTTAAAACATTAAAGAGGAAATATTGAAAATCGATTTTAAGAATATGGTCGCCTTCATTCGAGACATTTCGATTATATTTAATAAATAATAATCAATCTTATCTATGTAATGAAATCATAAATCGTATATTGATTATAATTTCGATACTTTGTACTTTTTAAACGTTAAATGTAATAATTTAAAAATGTCCTTATATTTGTTCCTCTTTGATCAATAAGATGTAAATTTAAAATAAAACGAACATATATTTTCCTGTTTTAATAATAGTATTTGCTAGTTGTTGTAAGGAATTCTATTTTGATTAATAAATGTTACTAAAATTTGTAATATTCTTCATTTTATTCTGTCCTATTCTGTCTGGTTATTTTATTTTTATAAATTACAGTACATTCAACGAGTTGTGGCCGCGATTAAAGTTAGATTTTCTGAACTCCAAAACGAAATAATCGAAATTAGTGGCCATGACTTGTTGATCATACTGTAATATGTTTACACTTCTCTTAAATATTAAAGGATAGACAGGTGGCACCTAGTGACCTACTTACTCTGGCCTTCATGTTTAAACCTTACATGTTGAATGGCAGAGCTCAACACAACAGTAAATCATAAAATTTTACAAGACAACCAACGTAAAATCCATTGACTAGCCTTAGAATGTTACAGTAAAAATATATCTCTTTTATTTATTTCGATTGATTTTTTATGGTTCCCGAATAATATAATAATAAATTAGCATAGAATTAAGGCAAATAATACCTTCCTATTTGATGAAAATATTGATAAAAATATCAATTTTAATGATTTAATAATAAAAAAATCAACATTAACAACACACAAATATCATACACATACCATATATGTATATAAAAGTGTTCTTAAATATACAAGTTCAGCTTGTAATAAAAAATAAAAATCACAGGCAATTCCATTGGATATATTTAGAGTCAATACAACAATTTTTCAAGAACTGACTTCATGAGCTTACCGACATTATTTTGTATTAAATAATTTTAATAAAGCAAATTAGAACATTTGACAGTAATAACTAAACATTTTAGTCCAATATTTAATTTTTATTAATATGTCATATTATAAAAATTGCTATATTTTTGTATAGGTCAATAAAACCTCCATAACATTACTGTACAAACTTGATATGTTAAACAACATATAATTTAGTTGAACGGTAAATAAACATTTTGTTGTCACATTATATCAGTGTTTAAATATTCATAAATAAAAATCATTTAAATGTGATTCTAGAACTATTAAATGCAATTTATATAATCAAAATAAATAAAATTCTATAAAATCTCAATGGCTGAAAAATGAATAGCTTCATTGATTCCAAAGAGTATGAATTTTACACAAAAACAAACAAAAATATATTTGTTACTAAATAATTAAACTATTTCTTTTTCATGTCTGGGTCAATTTTTTTTAAAGCAGCTTCAAGAGAGAATAGATGGTCATCTTCAATGCCAGGCAACAAATGTCTCATTGCTTTTGCCAAATTATATACATATTCCTTATTTGTACCGCTCGGACCTTGGCAACTGATTACTTGCTTTGCAATATCTTCTATTGAGGCTGGGCCTGAAATGTATAATAATAATTTGTATAAAACATTATATCTATGAAGGTCATTTGCAATCACTTAATTTTCTTGATTAGATAATTATTATTGAAGCCGTGGCACTTTGGCGCAACAACTGTAGATGTGATGGTTGGAGGGTTCAATTCCCGCTCAGGGGGGAAATTTTTTTCATTTGCTTTCTCATAATAGATTGTTGTTGAGTTCTGCCACCCAACATGCAATGTTTTAAGAATTGTGCTGTGTGAGATGTGATGAGTGTCTATACTAGGTTCCTATCCTATTACGTATGTTATGAAACTAAAAATATATGTAAATAATAACTATAAGTCTGCTTGTTGTAGTGTAAAATTATATATATTTTTTATTAAAATGCAGCTTAAAAATTAATAAACCTTGAAAACTTTGTATTAAGATATTCACTTCACACACATTACAGTGAAAATATATCTCTTTTATTTATTTTGATAGATTTTTTATAGTTCCCGAATAATATAATAATAAATTAGCATAGAAATAAGGAGGATATTACCTTCCTATTAGTATCAATGAAATCTTATTAATTTTCAAATGAAGTTATCAAAGCTACTTATTTAATTTTAATGATTTAATAAAAAAAATCAACATTAACAACATACAAATGCCATACACTACGTTATAAAATGTATACATATATAAAAGTGTTCTTAAATATACAAGTTGAGTTTGTAATAAAAAATAAAAATCACAGGTAATTCCATTGATATATTTAGAGTCAGTACAACAATTTTTCGAAAACTGACATCACAAGCTTACTGACATTATTTTGTATTAAATAATTTTAATAAAGCAAATTAGAACATTTGACAGTAATAACTAAACATTTTAGTGCAATATTTAATTTTTATTAATATATCATATTATAAAAATTATTAATATATTATATATTTGTATAGGTCAATAAAACCTCCATAACATTACTATACAAACTTGATATGTTAAACAACATATAATTTATTTGAATGGTTTGTTGTAGTGTAAAATAATATATTTTTTTTTTATTAAAATGCAGCTTAAAAATTAATAAACCTTGAAAACTTTGTATTAAAATATTCACTCCCCACTCTTCAGCCCAATTTTTGAAGCATTGTGGCAGAACTTAGATATATGATCAATCTAGAGATGCCATTTTCATCACAAATACATGTCTAGGAATCATCAACAGCATTTCAAGATCAATGTCAGACTTGAGAGTGATTTATAAATATGGGCCTTACTGCCATTTCATTTATTTTGTTACCAGAGAGAAAACAAAATTGAATATATTTTACATTATATTTAGCTTATTGGCCGTATAGCCTACTTAATTTTTTATGTTCAGTGCATGAATAAATATATTGTCCTTTGCAAGCTAACAACAATAATACTTTCAGTGTCAGTAGTAAGATTATATTTTTTTTAACATTACACATTTTCTGCTTAACAGAGAGAACCTTGTGTCTCTTTTCTCTACTTTCCACACAAATTAAAGGCATTAATATAGTATGCTTTAAGTAGCTTAAATTTACCTGCATAAGATTCATTATCCTTAGTAGCTACATATAAAGTTAGGGTAAAGGGTTCAAGATTACCACCTTGTGGATGGAATGTAACAAATTGTTTTGAGTAGCCATTCTTTTCTCTAAAATCTAAATGATTTGTTACTTGTTCAATATCCTCTGTTCTAATTTTATAAGCAACACCCCAAACTTTACTGTTCGGATCATCGGTAGGAACTAAAGTAACCACTCGGCCAGGCTGAAAATATTTACACAATATTGATAAATTTTTACGATAACATACACAATTCTAGATATTATTTATGAATGGAATTTATAATATTTTAATTTATTAAATAATTTACCTTTTCCGGTATTCCTCTGTGATCAATGCTATGCTGATAAAATCTCCTGAGGTAGCCTTGTATATAACCTATAACTTTTAATTCATATTTAAAATCTACTTTCCAAACAAGGGATCCATATCCGAAGACCCACATGGTGTCTATGGCCTTAGTGCGAGTTGTGCAATGTATAATAATTTATAGTTACATCATGTGTTTGCTTAAATATTTGTTGTCTAATAATGATAATTTGAAAAATTGTCTGTCATAATTGCTATTTGTTAAAAACAATATTCTACATGACATTTGGCATTTGACAATCATATTTGACACCTGATTACAGCATATAAGTTTTTGCCTATGGTTTTATTTACGCAATAAAGTAAGCGTACTTGTATAACTGACTCTATCATCGTCTAATTAATCGTGTTTTCTCTGCTGACATCGTAAAATCGAGCTATTTAAAAAAAACAGACTTTTTCAATGATTATTAAAATCAACACATTTTTTTCCTGTGAGCACCAAAGAAGCAAAAATTAAACCAAATCGTTCAAGATATGATTTTAAGAAAGAAATATAAAAAATTATAAAATTAATTAAAAATAAATGAAGCAATTAAAAAAAATGACAAATCCAAATCATTCTCTGTGAGTCGCATATTTTTTATTTATTTCTTTATTTGTAAGTCAGGCAGGTAGAATAGAACAGAAATAGAGTAATGATAGAAGCAGCACTATGAAAGTCCTAATAACACACAAGAGTTTGAAATAATAAGTTAACCAATAAAAGAGCAGAGACAACCGCAACACGCAATAAAAAAAGTTTTAAATCTTTTAACATCAACAAGCAATAACAAATTTCTGCATAGTTCAGTGTTGCAATTGCAAAAACTTTTAAATAACTTACAACAAAAATAAAAATATATTTTTATTTATTTTTCAATTTGGAAACGTAGTTAAATTATTGTTATGTTGGTTGTTTTCTTCTACATTTAATTTTAAATAAAAATATAAGAAAACGTAATATTGTGTTTTGTAACGATATCTAATGTCTAATTATATCAACTCTGAATCCTTATTAATTACCCTCAAGTAATAGATAGCGCTAGTTTTCATACAATATTTTTTTTCTATTCAGTTTTTTTTACAAATTGGCTGTATTGTTGTTGACCTGGGATGATCGCCTGAAGAAAAAGTACGAGCTTTGATGGATGCTCGTGAAGAAGATTCAAAGCACTGGATTGCCACCCCCATGATGGCAAACCTTCCTTCCTTCCTTCCATGCAATTGTAGAATGGCTTAATTGCGGCAGCGTTTCCAGGTCAATATGTTGTATAGAAAACACACGAAGGACCTTTATCGGCAACAAGAAATAACTGTGTACGATTTTAAAACTATCAAAATGATTTAAAGTTTGTTTAACGGTTGAATAATAAATTTATTTACACTTGAAAAGAATTTGTAAATTGACTTGTGACGCGAGACACGACTCGTTAGCCTTTAACTGTTATTCTTAACCCTTCTTATTCGTAAAATAAATATATTTTTATCATTAAATATATAGATGATATATTTTATTTGTTTATCTTAATTAAGTAAACTTTCTTAGTCAGGTTTTTTTAAAAAAAATTGTTTCTTAACATTACATTTTTTAATGTCCTACCGAAACAAGATTTTTAACCGAAACCGAAACCAATCTTTGGTTGTGGTCTCAGTTTTAGCCGAGTTTCGGTTAAAACCAAAACTTTTCAATTTACAGTATAGTTAAAGACAAACTAAAACAGTTAATCTGCGGAAGAATAAAATTAGTAGCATTTATTTTGTTAATGGTTTTTTGAAAATGTTTATATTAGATGCTGCTATATGCGCTACATCCCCAACACTTTTTGTTACATATGTGGCAAATTTGTTTATTTATGTAGAAAACAGATCTAAGACCTAATTTTAGATAAAAACTTACCAAGCATACTTTGTCATAAAATTTGCATAAAAGAATGAATTGGAAGCCCAACATCGTCTGTAAAACATGGGTAGGATCCCGCTACGTTCCATTTTCTAAACGTTTTCTTAATAAGTATTTGTGTAGTATCTTTACGATACTGGTGTCAAGGTTAGCTTAAAGTATGGACGTAGAAATAGGGGGCCCAGGTGGTCCATGTCCACCCCAGAATATTCTGATGACTACAGTAGATGATTATAATTTATTATATAAAAAATTGGAAAAACCAACATTTACACAAACTTAAAGCTGGAGTCCAAGAAATATTTATATTTTTTATACGTCGTCTAAATATATTTATCTACTTATTGGGAACGTGCAAAGGTACGGCATGCATAATGTTACCAATTGTCTACATTCATTTAAACGCATATTTATATGAAAACTTGAGTGCCCATTTCTACGAGAACGTGATAATAATAATCTATATATATAAAAGGACTTGTAAATAATAGATTATTATTTTATATTAAAAAGTTTACATAACATATGGCAAACATATTTACACGAATTTTCAAATTTGTATAAGATGAATGATAAAGTTCGGTGTGTTACTATTTTTTTTTTATGGAAAAGGACAAGGCAAACGGGCGTGCGGGTCACCTGATGGTAAGTGACTACCGCCGCCCACGATCCCGTGCAACACCAGAGGAGCTACAGGTGCGTTGCCGGCCTCTAAGGTGGTTTGGGCGCCGGAGCCCGGCATTACCTGATGTGAAACGCAGTGGCATAAAGCCACTACTTCACACCGGTTTTAAAAGAAGAAGTTACTAGGAGTCATTGTTTCAATTATAAAGTTTCTAAAAAGATAGTGAATTTTCTAATCAGAAAAAAAGCACTTACAATTCGTTATCAAGTAAACTATTGATATATGTTGTTATATTTCGAATTAAATCGCCTAGGAAAGAATTACAAATAGCCGGGTGTAATAGATTTTATGAGAGATTCTATAGTAAGCAAAACATGTATGACGCTGATTACTAATTGCTGATTGTTTCTTATTGTCATATTGAAAAGTTAATAAGACTGTAGACTCCAAATCAGCAGCAACTGTAAATAAGTATAACGAGAAATAAAAAGAATACATAATCAGAGCCTGTCCGCAAAAATCATAAATTGTTATGATGTCAACATCAGAAGAGTTGATTTCATGGAAAAATTTTCGGAAAGGTGTAAAATTAGAACCAAACGTCGTATGTGGAATATTTCATTATTTTTTTTTTATTTTACATCATTGGCTACGCAGTGATCAATTCTTTAGTACTGTATAATAAAATAACCCAATCCTCATTTAGAAGACTTGATCCAAACTTGCTTAGAGACTGCTGCTAGGAATTTATGCTAAAGAGGAAGACTTTCAAACATTAGTACAGAATAAGACAGAATCAAAAAAATACTAAAGATCCACTAAACCTGTCCCGCCAAGGAATAATCGGACTGATAGTTATAGGTCATCATGAAAAAGAAGCAGCACTAAACATAGATGCAAACATCCAGAAGGTGAGGATTTCACGGACAGAGTGCATCAAATAAACGGTTGCTTTGTGTCATAACAAAAATCAAAACTGCTTTGCTCATTTTAATTCATAACTAACAAGACTTTTTTTATAAGGAATACAAAAATAATATTATTGTTTGTTTTATGTATACTGAAATCTACCTTTATTTTAGGAGTAAACGCATATTGTTGCCAAAAGTCTACGTGCTATTTGTTTTTTTCAAAAAATATATATATATATATATATATATATATATATATATATATATATATATATATATATATATATATATATATATATATATATATATATATATATATATATATATATTTTATTATCATTTGGATTCTTTTATTATTTTTTACTTATTCTATGATGAATTTATTTTAATACACACACACAAATGTGGCAAAAATAAGGGCCTAGACTGAAATTTGTCAGTTTTATGTTCAAAATAGGACATTATTATTGTTGTAATGTAAGCTGTAAAAGTAACAGCAGAAATAGTCAGAGTAAATTTTATATTTCTCCTAAAGCGGCCTGAAAATTAGACCAAGTATTTAATATCCGATATTAGAAATCGCCTGAAATTACAATTACTAATTAAGTATACAATTTTATTCGTGGTGTACTTATTTCTTAAGATTAATTCATTATTGTTTTAGTAAAAGGCTGTTGTAGCGGTAGGACACAAGGGTGTGACTGTTGTGGGTTCGATTATCACTCGGGGATTGAATTATTGTTTATTACTATTTTCATTTCTTCGCTCTGAGACCAATTCAAAAACCCCACGTTGAGTTACGTCACTCAATTCGGCAGAAAGTGAGGAAACAACGGAGCGTCTTAACAGTAGGTGAAGCTAAAAAAATGGTTTAGTGTAGACGAATCGCCATCGCCAAAACCCAACGACAAAATTTGTAATAAATAAATTAGATGCAGAAGAAAATTATGCTCCCGCAATATTCCCTAAATTGATAGTGAATTTGTTGGTATTTCATCAATAAAAAACGATTATGTAGTACTAGATATTGCTAGCGTTTCCATCAGTAATTTTGAATTTTTATTAACAAAATTAACTGTGACGACAAACGTACAGTTTCTTTTTTCTATAGATCCAGCTTCTTTTTATAGAGTATTAAGGTCACCGATGTTTAATGTTTATTTCCATTTAGCATAGTTTAGGGCAAGAAACTTATTTTATGTTTTACTCTCTAAAACTCAGTTTTTATAATACTTTCTATATATTTTCTATTTAACTTATTTTATAGAAAATAAACAAATGTCACTCACTGTTGCTATATAAAGCCCTATAGTTGCGTTTGCAAGGTGGCGCTAATTTCGTGCACGGTTCTAATCCTTAGCTTGAAATAACACTTAAACACTGTAAATATAATAACATAAGTTTTGAAGTTATATCGTGTAGTAGTATTAAATAAATGGAACCTACAAGCATATTGGTCCCTGCTACCAAGAATGATATAAAAGTGGTCCTTGGTCAAGAAAAAGTTGGGAATCCCTGATATAAATCGATTAATAAATAAAAGAAATGTATATATTTGTTATTGTAGTTCGTCAAAATTGCTATAAAATGTTTTATTTAATGAGACGAAATTTTAGTTTTCAATGACTTTTTAGCCTTTAAAATGATAATGCTATTAGAACATAAAAACAATTCAGACCAGTAAATTATGGTGTTGTTGAAGGGAACGACGCCGCGAACTTGTTAGCTAGTCTATACATATAATAAAACTGTAACTGATGCTGTATGTAATATATCCCTCGATAATATGCAAAGCAATTATTTTTTTTAATTTTTGTCCGTTTTCTGTGTGTTTAAATACGCTAATCTCAGTAACGACTCTCTCTCTCTCTCTCTTTTTAGTCGGTCCCTCAGTACTGTGAATTCTTTCTTTCTATTTGTCGCGGTTACTGGCCAGATGGATTGCATGATTGGTATCTCTAGGAGCTAGGATACTTTGTCAGACCATCCTTTTTGGCTGCTTCTCCTCGGTCTCTTGCCTTCAATTTTGCCTATCACCGTGAGTTTTACTAGGTGTAGTATTGTTTTCTGCGCGCTATATGTCTAAAATATGTGAGGATGCTCTGCAGGCAAGTGCTGGATGTCGCTGGTAACGTTCGAGATACAGTATGGATGCATTGGTACAGAAAGCTGCCCATTTTACCCCTTTTTGAGTCCACAACTCTGAGACTGAGACTTTTTGAGACCTTGTACCATCGTTGTTGATGACTAAGCCAAGTTATTAGAATTAATTCAGTATCTCGTAGATGTAAAGCATATTGGTTTGCTAAAGTGATGCAAGGCGGTCGAGTATCACGACTTAGGATTTGCTCTAATTAACGAAGAGACCAAAATCTAATCTAATCTTGTTTTCTGTAGCCACTCAAGAAGATCATGCATTTCGGTTTCTGATGAAGCAAATAGGGTTGTGTTATGATAGAGTTGTGAGATGACACATGGTTAATGACTAAAATTTTTATATTTGATTCTGCAACTGATTGATTTTAGCACTGAGCACTGTTTCGGTTTTATCCTGCGATGTTTTATTTGAATTAGTGTAGAACGGATTGCGCGTTTATTAATATTTATAAAATGATAATGTTATTAAATCACGAAAGTAATTCAGATGCGAACATAAATATTTAATTGTATAAGCCAAGTGGGCGAAAACGCGAGCGAGCGCTAGTATTTAATAAAAATGCAGCATAAACTATTGTATGAAAAAAATAAAAAATAATATGGTAAATAGCGTTTATTACAAAGCACTTTTTTATTTTTGTCGCAAAAGATATACAACTAAAAAATGTTAAGGCAGTTTTAAAGAGATAGTTACAGTAATTCTTAATCTTCGGTACTAATATCTTAAGATTATAGTTTTGAGCTTAATTATTTATCAAATATACGAATGTCTATAAACTAACAATATAAATTAATTTACAGATTTATTAACTAAATTATATTCTCAGTCTATTTACTGGAAAATTTAGTAATAAATATTTTAGTTATTTTTTTTGCCTATGAAAATTAAGCTTAATAATTATTCTTTATTTTATTATAAATTATTTATCATGAATACCTACTACTTACTTACAAAATCTCTAAATTTGTTTGATTATTTCATATTAACTTAAAATTATACTACAGTTTTATACAATGTATTTGTATTTCAAGTATTTTTTATTAATTGACAATATTATTAACGCTTAAAACTATTAAACAAGTTAAGAGATATATCTTAATCTAGAACCTAGAATTATTAATATAATATTTTATATAAACGCCAATTATGAGACTAAAAAGTTGGCATTAAGTCGTTCATCACTTTACTAATTATATTACTATTGTTATTATTTACAAAGTATAATTTTCAGAATATTTTACATTTGACTTTTTAAATAAATGAGAAACTTGTTTTTGCTGTATTCTGAGACCGAAAAGACCCATTAATAATATATAGTTCAATGATCTTTTAATATAAAAATCAACAAAAAGGTATATTTTTAAATCACAAATAATTCTGAAAAACAAGCTGTAGTTGACTTAAAAACAATCTAATATGATAACAGTATGAATTAATTATGAAATAAATATTGTGTAAGTATTGAGTATATTTATAAATTATTTTGTTTTAAAAAATGTTTACTAAATATAATTTTACATCTAACAATTCTCCAGGAAATAACTATTAAGTAATTATGATAATTTGAGTTGATTTGAAAAATTAACAGAAAAAGGTTGCATATAAAGAGGAAAGCTGCAAGCATGAAATCTTTATATAAAAGTAAGGAGAGTGTTTAGAAAAATGTTATTTGACACTGTAATGACTTAGAATGTACAGAAGTTGACATAAAACAAATATATATTGCTTTAAATAAAAAAAAAGAAAAGAAAATGTTACACAAACCATTATTACATTTGACAACATGAGGTGATAAATGAAAAACCAAAATTTATATTCATATTTCCACAAATAATGTAATAAAATAACAAAAAAAACAAAAATAAAATGTCCACTATAGCTAAAAAACTTTGCAATGATATTGTTGATCCCATTTTGAGTTCATCTGAAGTAAATAATAAAATTGATTTACATAATATATCACAAAATGATAGAGTGATACCATCATTGTATTCACAGAAAAAGAAAGTTGTAAATAAAAATTTGTCACATAACAGCAATACATCAAATAGATTGA
Source organism: Heliconius erato x Heliconius himera (assembly GCA_013421005.1). NCBI lineage: Eukaryota > Metazoa > Arthropoda > Insecta > Lepidoptera > Nymphalidae > Heliconius > Heliconius erato x Heliconius himera. The sequence goes on along the minus strand of JAATLQ010038590.1, from coordinate 1,775 downwards.
ACACTACAAAAATAGTGTTAAAAAAGTACTTTAATAACTCAGCTATCAACACCGAGATCTCTGGGCCTTTACGCTGTGATAATAACTGTGTAACAGTAGTGAGGAAAAGGGACAACTTTGTCATTTGTAAATGTAATAATATACAGCAAAGTTCAAAACATAGATCTAAACAAATTCAAACTATATATAAAAAAAGTGCTTCCCTATTGGATAAATCATGCACTCACTGCATAGAGACAGTAAGCTGTGGGACACAATTCTTTGATAACTTTAATAGTATTCTCAGGAGTCGAGGAAGCAACTCTAAATCAAAATCGAGTGTCACAATCAAAGTTCAAGAGAGTACTAAAATATTACAAAAGTCAGATATTAGTGGTAAAGGATATAAAGGATTTAAAGAAGATGATTTAAGGAAAATGGATAATAAGCACATTGAATACTACAACAGATCAGATTTTCAATCTGCAGGACAGCATCTGCAAAAGCAGTGGGCTATTTCAACCTATCGCATAAGAGGTCCAGATTTCTAAATTTTTATTTTGTTATAATTTTCTTTGAGAAATGGCCTGCACTATAGTAAAAATTAGTTTCATATTAAAGAAACAAAAATTAAAGACAAAAGTTAAAATTTTTGAAAACTTTAATATTTTTAATGCTTAGTCCAGTCTACTACATCACCATACAAAATTAGCTCTCATTTTGTTTTGTACCTAAAAATAATACAATTTTTTTGCAACATGCTGCTAATTGATTTGTTTTATAAAGAAAAATCTTGTTAAAAATAATTATACAATATTTTCAATGTCAATTAATAAAATATGCTAGCAAATAAGTGCAAATCTATATTTCTATATGTAGATTCAATTCATTCTAGTTCATTAATTATAGCTATTTGACAATATTGATTTGCACTCTCAGGCACATGTTATACCTACCTCTATATTTTTATATGACAGTCAAAACTTATGAGTAGCAAAGATACAGTCGACAAGATTGTTCTCAATATATAAATTGCTTTCATCCCACTACAATGCATTTAATCCAGGTGAGGTTACACCTTAGGTTTTTATCATATATTATTAATCTTACAACCTTAATTGAAGATTGTCAGGTTAATATTATCTTTTGTAAGCATTGTAGTGAGAAAAGCGATATATACTTGAATCTCACATATTCTGTTGGGCTGGGCTTGCTGGGGGCGGCTGGGCATCCAAGTTCTTTATCAACTGTGTCAACCAATGTTTAGTTGAATTATCCTCCTGGAGACAAGCAACAAATGTGGTATCTCTCAATTGGTCTGGAAGACACTGCCTTAATGCCTCTCGTGCCCTAGGATTATCAGAGAGACGGAGGTAGCAACGAACAACATGTTTTAACAACCTTGCTGATGGGTCCTTAGCTAGAGATAGTACCATCTTTCCTAAAATCATTGCTACATGAGAAAATCTATCATAAGTCTGGCATATGTAACTCAAACCACTATCATCTAACAAAATTTTCTGTAATATAAATGTAGCTACGGTCTTTGATAATTCTGAACCATTTTCCATAATACGTAAACACAATGGTATTATTTCTGTAGTCAAAAGGAAAGTGATCACCTCCTGCTCATCAGTTTTCACAAGGGCTCCAATCACACCTAAACTAGTTAACCTCAGATATTCGAATGGACGTGTTTTCGAGACAGTATGAAGAAAGGGGTAGAGGAACAATGGTACGTGTGCTTGGAGGAAAGCTGATCTTGTTTCAGGATGAGATGCGACGCACTGCATTAG